>CAJQZJ010031917.1:2445009-2467421 GCA_907164525.1 Lophiomys imhausi
CACACACACACACACACACACACACACACACACACACACACACACACTTACCCGTCTCCATTAGCCCTGTAGGCTCTGAGCTCCCCTTCCAGCTTGCATTTTTCAGGACACCCATCGGGGAATGCAAAAAGGAGGAGGAGGCTACACAAGTTCCTGTTCCAACAGGGTTTCACACCCGCCCCCCGCCCCCCGCCCCCCAGTTTTCTGACCCTGAAGTATCTACAGCACTTGAGACCTTGACCAGCAAAATATACTGACCTATAATTCCCTGATGTGAATATTGTACAAGTTATGAATAGACATACTCCACCACAAAGGATTTGGGCTCAATGGATTTGAGAAACAGGTGTGAAACATGAATCGTGAAGAAGAGGCTATCTAGTAAGGATTCTCTAAATGCCCTTGGCATGTGAACTCTCTCTTCAAATATCCCTGTGGAAGAATCTTGCTGCTCTGATGCCTTTTGGAAAACACTGGCTGTGGTTAGCTTCAGTCCACAGAATCCTGCCACGTACCCAGGACCTGCTTGAAGTCCTTCAAATGTACTCCCTGGAAATGGACATCTCTTTGCAGAGATTTCCCTTAGCTCTGCCTTTTGAATGATAGATAAGTTGAGGCTTCGCCCAATACCGTTATTTACTTTTCCATAAGTATGCGTTGTATAATTTATCATCCAGAGCCCTAATGACTTCCAAGACTGTATTTCTAGCTCAGACCTCTCCCCTGAGCTCCAGGCTCCATACATCCTGCTGTCTTCTGGACAACTATCTATCGGAGATCTTTAACAGAATGCCCAGCCAGCACTTCCAATGCACTTTGTCCTATATACAAGTAATTACACCCTCATAAAATTCCTTTTACCATGTGCCACCATCTAACCAGAAGCCTGGAAGTTTTCCTAACTCTCTCTGTCCAGACGCCTGGGCCAGGTCTGTATACCCTCTAGATTCCGCCTCTTGAGAAGTATACTCACTCCTCAGTTGTCACTGTCTAACTGTGGGCCTTCCCTACAGACTGCCAAATGGCTTCTGTCTTTGCTCATGGTTTCTGGGAGTGCCAGAGATTTGCATGCTCAGAGGAAATGGAAAGTGCTTTAGAGAATATCTGAGTTCTGTGGGGGAAGTGTGACTTGACGCTGGCAGAGTGTGATGGAGTCACACACACACACACACACACACACACACACACACACACACACATAGGCCACACACATACACACAAATAATGAAATATAATTTTAAAAATAAAAAAAATTATAGAAGCTAGAGAAATGGATCAATGGTTGAGAGCACTTGCTGGTCTTTGAGAGGACCCAAGTTTGGCTCCCAAAACCCATGTCAAGTGGTTCGCAAGCACCTGTAACTCGAGCTCCAAGGTGTCTGACACTCTCTTGCCTGCATTCATGCATACACACCTGTACACAGACACACATGAAATGTTTTAAAAATTAAATTTTCCTTTAGAAGAAAAACCTACTAGTTCAATTAGCCAGAGGCCTGATGGAGCTACCTGACCTACTTCACAGCCTTCTTTCTGTCTGCTGACCCCTGACTAAAGTACCAAGGATGGCTGGGAAGAAATGTAACAAAAGCACAGACAGCAGGAACACAAGTGGGATTTTGTGCAGGAAGAAGGCTATGAGGGATGGCTGACCAATCCCGCAAAGGGAATTTGCTCTAAACATCTTCCGTATTTCTTTGCAGCCTGCAAAAGGAAAGAGCAAGAGCATGGGAAGGATAGAGGCAACACCCCCAAAAAGCCCAGGCTGGTCTTCACGGACGTCCAACGTCGAACTCTACATGCAATATTCAAGGAGAATAAGCGTCCATCCAAAGAATTACAAATCACCATTTCCCAGCAGCTGGGGTTGGAGCTGAGCACTGTCAGCAACTTCTTCATGAATGCAAGAAGGAGGAGCCTGGACAAATGGCAGGACGAGGGCAGCTCCAACTCAGGCAACTCATCATCTTCATCAAGCACTTGTACCAAAGCATGAAGGAAGAACCACAGACTAGAAAGAACCTCGGTGGAAAAGCTTTAAATTTAATTAAAAAAAAAAGTTTTTAAAGACCAGGACCTCAAGATAACAGGTTTATACTTACAACTATTTGAAGAAAAAAGAAGTGGTATTTATAGTCCAAAGAAACCAAAGACTGAAGCTCGCCTGCATTCTGACTTTGTTCAGAGACACGTACTTCAGCAGGGCAAGAAAAATGATGGGGGAAAACATCGGATGTCACGCCTTCAACCCCTGCACCTCACTGTGCTTGGCTGCTCAGTGGCTCGAAGCACAGTCACGTTTGAGCCATCGAGTGGACATCTTTTAAGATCAGACATTCTCTTCTGTTCCACCACACCACAAAGGTGTATAGTGTCTCAATATCACACGAGGGTGTGTGTGCACGAACACACACACACATCCCATCACCACCAGTGGTTAGGGACTCAGGCAGGGCTGGTCTGCAGGAAAGGTTGCACCGTAGGATCGTGGCCAACACAGTGTGGGATTCCTAAACTTCATTGGATTTGAGGTGTGATTTCTCTCATCTAGCCTAGCGTTTGAACCTGCCAGGCCCACAACCTAAATGCAGATTCAAACCCAGCAAAGAAAATTTGAATGGCGCCTAAACCAGTGCACTCTCTTTGTTTGTTAAGAAATGTTCAGATATTTTTTAAAAAATAAAACAAGAGTCCATCCCTTTAAAAAAATCACCTAGGTACCAAAGAACACACAATATTATAGTGCAGGTATTTTATTGCAATGATTTTATTAACCAAAGCTATTTTTACACAAGATGCTATGTAAAGTTATACATATGAACTGATCTAGCTGTATTCCACATGTCATGTAGATTCAGGACTATTATTTGTGACTCTTGGTGCATTTGAAATATGAGTTTTCAGAACTGGCAAGGAAGTGTGTGGCTTCAGGGAAGCAGTTACCACCGTGGCAGAGAGGTTGATGAGGTGCACGTGGGATCCATAAGTGTCACCTCCACAGAGAAAAGGCATCATGCAAAATCGACTCACAGCAGGCAGTTGTAAGGGCCCTTTCAGAGTAGGTCCCCATATAAACACCAGAAAAACGAAGCTTAGCAAGGCAGATAACTAAATTCCATAAAAATGTGCAAAATGATTGTTATTGGTAAATGATGCCCCCATTTGAAAAAAAAAACTCAAAAAAACAACTTAGACTAATTTCCCTTAAATTTACTTTATGCACTTGGCACCAAATATCTTTTTAAAATCCTTCCCAAACACTAATGGAAAAAGCAGACTAATATTAATCACAGGAAGTTATCCCATATTAAAACAGCAGGTGTCACTGAGAAATGGTAGAACAACAGAACTGCATAGAAAAAGCCAGAGTTCCAGTCTCACACAAGACTTTTGGTTCCTTCAGAATTAAAGACTCATTTTACTAAGCATAGCTTCCAAAGCATGTTCCATTCCTTCTTACTTTAAAGAAACCTGGACAATTGATCACTTGGCTTCTACTCTCTGTTGGGGATAGAATCAAAATGACATCCAAGCTTCCTTACCCAAGTTTTTAATGTTGACTTTTTCCAAATCATTTAAACTGGGGCTGCACAGACCAAGGGAGGTAAAGAAAACAAGGTTCTAGAAAGCATTTGACTCCCAGAAACTGAGTTCTGTCTGAACTCAGTTGAACTACAACTGATGTGAACGGACATTTGTCACACAGGGAAGTCAAGAATGGGGTCCCCTCAGTTCATATCACACCTAGCTAGAAATATAACACCAAAAGCTATCTTGATAGTAAGTTTTTCATTGAGATTCACTGATATGCCAAATTAAAAAAAATTAAAAATGTATAACACATAATCTCACTCTTTGGGGTCAAGTCTCAGAACCCAGAAAGAGGAAACTAAGCTGGCCAATGAACCATCTGTTCCTTCCTATTCACTCCTGATTGAGCGAAGGAAACCAGCATATGCCTTGACGTGTTATGTCTTAGTATTTTTAAAAGTTCACCCAAAATTCCAACTTAAAAAGTTATCCTTCTAAATATGGCACAATTCTAGTTCAATCATGAAGAACCAGTAAGTAAATCACTACTTTTGAGATTTGTTGTAGTTTTCAGTAGCATAAACAAAAAAGAAAAACAGAATCATATTTTCTCTCCTCACAGTGGAGGAATCTGAGAAGTACAGGTGCATTTATAATGTAAGAGGGAGGGTAGCCTTATTTACTTAAAACAAGGGAATTAAAAATTCAGGGGAAACCCAGCTGTCTCTACACACAATCTTACCAAATTTCAATACTCCAAGAAAAGAAAAAAATGGATTCAGTCAGTTTCACGTCTTGACTTTGCTTTTTACCATGTTCCTTTCATGATTAGCCCAGTTGCATTTTGCATTTTTTTTCAGGCCAATCATTTTGGTACTGTATAGGCACAGTCTTCAAGAAATATGACTGCATTTTAAAAATCCCATCATGATGGTTTTCTGAGAAATAACCAGTTACCCTATTTGCTGACACCAAAGACAATTTTATACCAGCGTTAGATTTGCACCCATTATACAACTTCAGGGCCTAGAGATATATTTTCTCATAAACAGAGGCACAACTCAGAGCCTGAAAAGCAATTTTCTTACTTGACTGAGATTACTCCAAACTTTTGCTTCTTAGAGGCCATAGCAGACAGACTCAGCTTTTCATAAGCAATACCTTCTCACACCCTATAGGAGCAACTCTTTCTTTGCTTTGGAACCAGTACTCAGAGAACATGCTTCCATTCCTGTCTGTGTAGCACTGCCTTATGGCTCCCCTCATGTTCTGCAGAGCAGATCACATGTCATTTGTCATTTCTCAGTCCTACCATCCACCCCAAGAGCTTATTTCTCATTGCTATATACATTACAAAGCCAGACTTCAATACTTTTCTTTTGTTTCTTCACCCTCCACTTGTTGTTTTTGTTTTTTTGTTGGTTGGTTTGGTTTGGGTTTTTTGTTTGTTTGTTTGTTTGTTTGTTTGTTTGTTTGTTTGTTAGTTTTTGGTAGAGTGGTTTTGGCCACTAAGTTATTCAGGTCCTCAAATAACTGCAAGTTTTTGCTGAAAGCTATCCAGGCTGTTTGGAGCCTGGAGACTGTAAAACTCAGATTTCAATAACTGTCCAGATAGAGGAATTCTGGATGCCAGAAACCAAGTGCCCTTGTCCCTGGGCACCTTGGTAATTGATTCCAAAGACCAAAGAAAAAGAACAGAAAGATCCACAAATTCTGGCAGAACCTGACACTCACTATGCCCCTCAGTTCCTCAGAAAAACGTAATTCTTTTTCCACAACAACATACAAGCGCTTGCCGTATTTGGACCCTTCTCACCCCCATTGCTACCCCAGGTGAAGAACCCGTCTTTGCAGGTTAAATGCAGCTTTGCTATACCAAAGAGTCTAAGGACATTTTCCCTATGGTCTGTCCTCCCTCCTTTGTACATACAGGACGAAACTATGCATTCAGCAAACAAAGAGAAAGCACTTCTCCTTTTTCTATCTAGTTGTTTAGGGTGCATTCAAATACCAGAGGCTGTTTGGAGGATGCACTTGGCCTTCTGGGTTATAACTGTGGTGTGGGTTTGCTTTACAGTGCATTTGGTAACTATTTCCCAAATAGTGTGGACAAAGAAGCAGAAGGTAAGAAATAGCTACTTCCATGTGTTAAAAAAAAAAAAAGGAAAAAAAGAAAAAAGAAAAAAAGTGTAAAGATCTACTATTTATAGTGTGAACCAAAGACGCTACCTCACTCAATTTCCATTGGTGATTTTAATCACGTTGATATACCAAAGAATACCAAAGATATTTTCATGCACGGCCATGGTCTGCAGAGGGAACTCCACCCTTTCCCTTCCCCTTCTCCTTCTTCACTCAGTGTGTAAAGTTGTCTTCATTCTTAGTAACAATACAACATCGATAACAACAACATTAGGAACGCCTACTCTTATTACTGCTACTTCTTGTAAATCTCTAGGCAAACACGTTGCAAAGTTTGTAAACTCCTAGGACGAGTGCCTTGCTTGAACCAAAGTGTTAAACCGCTGTTAACCTCTCTCACCTTATTTATACTCTTGGAATACCTCAGCCTCCTAGAAAGGCCACTAATGGAAAAAAAAAAAAGGAATAATTACTCACCGTGGTGCTTTTTCTGCGCAACCATGCAATGAAACTTTCTTTGATACCAAAGGATGACTTCCCCCCACCCCCAATTCTTGCTGATAAACCAAAGCTCCTCCTCTCATTCCCTCCCGAGGCCCTCCTCACCCCTTCGTGGAGTCCCTTCCCCAGGCAGGCCGTGTCACTTTTACCAATTTCTCCAAATACCTCATAGTAATAAAGTTTTAGGGTTATGTTGTATAGAGAGTCTATGTGATAAGGCAGAACTTACTAGTTTGTTAATTGTTAAGGTTACTTTAAAGGAAAAAAAAACCTTTATAATTCTTATTTATTTTGTAGCTGTGTGTTTGTTTGGGTGTTCCCTTCCCTTTCCCCTTTGGTTTGGGGTTTGTTTTCTTGGCTGAACTGCTCAGTTGCTCAAGGAAGAGTTAATTTTTGGGAATGTTCCCCAAGTGGGTTAAAATTTAAACGGTTGTGTAAAAATGCAAGAATGGAATAAGAGATGAGTTTCATTTTGATGGTTACTTATGAAAGTTTTGTGTTTTGTAGAAAATTTGTTTCTACAGGGTAAAGAAAATATTATATATATATATATATAATCTTTTTGTGAAACTGGTTCCTATTTTTCTCTGAAATGTGCTGTGATTTGTTTTAATTTAATTACATTTTATATGAGCTTATTTAATCACTCTGTTAATTTATGACCGTGTAGTTTTTACAGTGTATATAGTACAATTGAAATGGCCAAAACTTTATGTTACAATCTCTTTTGTTCTTGATGCTAAGCTGAAGGCAAGAGTCTGTCTTGCCTTCAGGGTGTTATCTTTAGTTCTTGGTGGGCACACCTACACGCGCCCTAAACACTGCCAGCCCCCTCTCAGAAACTTGTACATGCCAAATGAATGTACCAAGGTAGAAAGTAAGGAAGGCCTTACCTGCGGTTTTCCTTTAATTTCTGTTTTTTTGTTTTGTTTTTGTTTTTGTAAGAGAAAAAAATTACTTTGCAGGTAAGACCTGAAATTTCAAAGAGTTTAAGACCTTTCCCAGTGTCTCACAGTCCCTGTATTTGTGGGACACTTTGCTCCACCACCGCTTTTGTTTCTTTGTTTTTAACTATCCAAGCATGGGTATGAGAAGTCAATGCATGAAAATCCAAAGAGACAAGCTAACTTGAATCTGGAAACCCTCTCCTCGTCACGCACTTGTTTCTGCACCTCCGGGTGGAAGGCAGCCTTTGCGCCAAGTTGTCACTGAGAGAAAGACAGCGCTGGGCCCCAACCCCCAGCAGCCCAGGCAGGACGCGAAACAAATTCACTTTGCTCAGTGATCACCCTAATTTAGGAAACACAGTAAGAGCGCCACACCTCTGCTCCCCAAGGCTGCCCCATCCTTGCCTGTGTGTACCTTACCCAAATGGGAAGGACTCTAAGGGTCCTGGGGAGGGGAGTGCACCCAGAGCTATTTGAATTTGCGTCTTCTCATTCTCCTCTCTGCAGACATCAGCCTTGACCAAGCCCCATAGCCAAGGCAGGTCTGGTCCTTGATCAGCACACACAGAACCCTCAAGGGCCAGGGCCATCCTCACAGAAACCACCCCTCTCTTTTTGCTTTACTGACCTAAGCTGTGTAGACTATTGATGTACACATCATCCCGCTCATCACAGGCTTTTAGCCTTCTTTTCTTTTGCAGGCGTGTTTGGGGTGGGGAAGGAGAGGAGAAGGTGTACGTTTCGGGTCAAGAGAAACATTTTTCTACTGATTATATATAAAATAGGGTGATACGCCCACTCTGAGCAACCCCCCCTGGGGGGGGGGTGTTGCCTGTGCTCTGTGGGTGAGCAGTGCCCAATCAGGGAGCTGAGAAGAGGCTTTGAGAGAGAGAGGAGTTGGTACTGGCAGTGAAGCTCAAAAGCAGAATTATTATTACAACATCACATTTTCTATTTCTATGTTAGTGTTGTATTTTTTTTAATAGTATGTTCTGCATTTATTACATAATCATTGCCGGCTCACTTTAGACTAGATGCCGTCTAAACCAAGTGACAATTTTTAAAAAGTAATAATAATAATAAACTTTAAAACACTGCCTTCCATTTGTTTTGCTAGTTGTCATCATATACCCCCTCCCCTTTGCTGTCCCATCAGAACCAGCCCATCTGTCACTCACCGATACCTGTCCCTTCCCCCCCTTTCTATTTTCAGCACACTTGACCTCAGCTATTGTAAGAGTGTGACTCCGTTTCCCTGTTCAAGTTAGCTTGATGGTTTATTATATAAGGAGGGTGCCTAAGACAATCATCAGGTAAAAAATTAAAAAGAGATCAGTAGAATAGAAAATCTTCCAAGGGCAGGGGGAGTTCTTCCTTACCAATGAATTTTTAAAAATCGACAAAAAAAAGTAAATACATGATTAATTAACTACACACCTAACCATGAGGGGCTTAGAAGAGTTTTGATAAGAGACAACTGTTACTGTCCTTTTCTTTGTCAATTAGAAAATGGTGGTAGTTTCTATACTACATCAACACACCAGATGAAATGATGATTGTGCCCAGTTACGGTCATTTGCTGATGCGTCTGTCTTTCTCTCTGTTGACGCTTCTGTATTTTTCGTGTGTAGTGAAAAAATGAGTCGTGTGTTAGGCATTCTTCTGGTTTGTACTGCGTTAAGACTTCTTTCTTTCCTCTTCTTTCTTCTTTTTTTTTAAATTTTTTTTTTAGCTTTGATACTGTTCTCACTTTAAGCCGTGCAATATCATCTGCTGTGTTTGCTAAAGAAAAAGAAAAAAAGAAAAAAATTTTAAAAAAAGCAAGTGGTGATGTCATCACGCTCCCAGTGTTACGATGTTTCAGCATTTGTGTAGTCACCAAAATGTAGTGAATAAAATGTTGGATTTTCCAGCACTTTAAATTTAGACACTCCTTGCCTTCTTTTGTTTTATTCCACTTGCGGTGCTGAGTGAGAAGTCCTTGGATTTTCTCTGGAGGAAGGGCGAATGTAGGAGGTCAGCATGCCTGAGAACCCAAGCCAGTGCTGTGCTTAAAGACAGACTAAGAAAACAAAATTTTAATGTATTTTATTAATAGTCCATTTTGTCCACTTTGTGTTTCCCATACACTCATGGGTGTGGGGCCATTCACTGGAGCGCGGTCAACCTGCCAAGGGCCAAACCCTTGAAGATGACTGACTCTTCCTCCCCAGGCAGCCTTCAGCTGTCCATAGTTCCTCAGCTGGGATGGGGCTTATGGGACCCTGCCCATCCATGCTAGAAGGTGACTGGCTTGATCTTGAGCAGGTCTTAGGCAATCACAGCTGCTGTGAACTCGAGTGCTGCGTCTCGGTCACGTCCGAAGACACTGCTCTACTGTGATCCTCCCCAACCACTGTGGTCCTCCCCAACCCCTGTCCTCCGGCTCTACCCAAGCCCTGGCTCCCCAACCTCGGTACTCCTGCTCTACCCAACCCCTGGTTCTTACAACTTTTCTGCTCCCTTTTCCTCCATATTCCCTGAGCCCTGGGGGGAGTTGGGGGAAGAAACAAAATCGTTTTAAAACAGATGCTGTGTGATGGAGCAAGAAGATGTTTTGTTTTGTGTTGTGTTGTGTTGTGTTTCCAGACATGACCAGGATGGCCTTCAACTCACACAGATCTGCTACCTTGGCTTCCCAAGGGCCGGGATTTAAGGAGTGTGCCACCACTGCCCGCCTGGCAAGAGAACATCTTTTTAAATGGAAGTGAGGCCTTCTGTTTCTACAGGTGAGGCGTTTCTAAGAGCCAAATGAACAAAGAAGGAAAAATGATTAGAGAGGCTGGCACTTACCGGTCCTTCAGTTCTCCACAGTAAGAGTGTACCAAATGATTGTGTATGTGGGTGTTTCTGGGGCTGCTAGATGGCTGTGGAATTAGAGTCATCTTGCTTTATTTTATTTTATTTTATTATTTTGAGACAGGATCTTGCTACATATCCACAAACGGCCTCAAAGCCATACTCCACGAAGGCATCCAACAGCCTGTCCAGATTAGAGTCCTCTCTTATTTAATAATGACTAAGACCCAAGAGCTGGATATGGTGGCTGGGCCTGTCACTCGAGCAATGAGGGTGGGGCTGAGACAAAAGGATGGCTTCAGTCTAAGAGTCTGGGGCCAGCCTGGGCAACACAGCAAAACCCTACCTCAACAGTGACAACACACCAGTAACAACAGGCTGGGAGAAGAGGACCTGGTTCAGAGAAATGGGAAACTGGGTTTGGATTTTTGAAACTGCAATTTAACTATCAATTGTATTTATTAATAAGTATAAACTTTAAGATTAGGCTGGTGGAGTAGCCAGCGGCTTGGCAGAGCAGCCGGCTGCCTGGAGGGATATCAGCGGACTGGCCTGGCTTGTCTTAACCGGCAGCCTGAGTTATCCCGGGGAAAGAGCCCCAGACCAAGGGTGGCCTACACAACCTGCCTGTAACCTAAACTCTGTTAACTCATATAAGTTGTTATATTAGGCCAGTAGAATTACTGGCACCTAGGCGGGAGATTCGCCAGAGTTCGACAAGAGTCCGATGGCCCTGGATTGCTTGGACTCACAGCCTATAAGATGCCGAGGTCCTTTCCCCAATAATTAAATATACCAAGACCGTTTAATGTTTCAACACTTAACCCTTAGCTGGGCAGACTCTCAATTAGCTACTCTAAATTCATCTGGATCACCTAATCCCAAACCACCATGTAGAAAATAAATGGCTAATTAAATTATTTACTAGTATTTATATTTAATTGATTTGGCAGTTGTTAATCCTTAACCCACCAATATATAGCCATTATAAATGAACACACACAGACACCACATGGATTTATTTATTATATTATGTATACAGTGTTTTGTCTGCATGTATGCCTGCACTCCAGAAGAGGGCACCAGATCTCATTCTAGATGGTTGTGAGCCATGTGGCTGCTGGGTATTGAACTCAGGACCTTTGGAAGAACAGCCAGTGCTCTTAACCTCTGAGCCATCTCTCCAGCCCCCCACCACGTGGATTTTAACAAGCCTTGGCCTGAATGGTGCAATCTTAGCCCATCTAAACTAGCTCTTAATTCTATTACCCAAATATGACCCCACATATACATATGTCCCCTTGGACTGCCATTCTCCATGCTATGAGGATGTTCCTGGACATGTGGAATGAAGTTCTTTTTCCTGACCCATGGTGTGTGTCCTCCTTCTTCCTGCTCCTGGCGGGAATGAATTAATCCTCTGTCTAAAGCGCAGGCTTCCTGTTCTAATCTCAGGAAGTCCCACCTTTCTCTGTCTTTGCCCAATCTCAGGCCTCAGCATTTATTTAACCAATCAGAGACAATGTAACAGACATCAAACAGGACCAATTAACATTTAGAATGCTTAACATTACCCCATCAATTCCCTCCTTTTGTCTAATAAAAAGGCTAAATTTTTTAACTCATGTAGTAAAAAACAATAAGAACAAATACGAAACAATCAAGAAAACCATATATAAAAGTTATGCACATAATGTTTAGCCTACTTGTATCAGGCAATCTGGAAGAAGAAAAAAAATCATCTATCTATCTTGGTGTGTCTAAAGTTCTGAACCTAAATAATTTCTATCATATCCTATATTTATAAACCTAGATGTTATGTAGACTTGAAAATATCATTTTAAATCCTAAACAACTCAAGTTCAATTGAAATTTTTTTTTTTTTTTTGGTTTTTCGAGACAGGGTTTCTCTGTTTAACAGCTCTGGCTGTCCTGGACTCACTTTGTAGACCAGGCTGGCCTCGAACTCGCAAAGATCCGCCTGCCTCTGCCTCCCAAGTGCTGGGATTAAAGGCATGCGCCACCACCGCCCAGCTTCAATTGAAATTTTATAACTATTTTGCCTTCAACCCCATCAAAGACATAAGAAGGGATAAAGTTATTATTTGAGTGAGTAGGAAGCATAGGAGAGCAGCTACCAAAAAGAAATATGACAGTTTGTTGCCTAGACATTCCCAAATATCTCTCAATATCATTGGAGCATCATCTTCTGCCTTCTGCCCAAGCATTTTTCACAGACTAAATTGTGCAGCAGGAAATAAGAAGGATTTTCCCATTCTGTCTCTACAGAATTAGGACATCGACTTACCTGCATTTAAGCTCTGGTCCGTCTTTGTACTGTATATAGTCTGTTGAGAGAGAAGGGGCATTTTTGCCCAATAGGAATTATCTCCTGATGGGAGATTTCTTTTTGATGCTCATTATCTTCTTCCAAGTCAAATGGGAGCTGTCAGGAGCTGACTGCCTTAAGTCAAACAATTCTTAAAATAATAAAAACATCTTTAAATGTCATTTTCTGTATGCCTCTGAGGGTTTTAAAGACATCTATTGATTTATTTCTAAATAAATCTATCTATCATCTATCTTCTATGAACAAACAAACTGTATATTTTTAACCATTTATTAACTGTTTAACTTATTAAGCCTATTTTGTGATAAAATAGGCTTCTGGTATTTGACATGACCAGAAGCTCAACTGGCCAGTCAACTTGTATTATCTAGATCCTAAATAGATTGCAATAGCAACCCATAAAAGGATTGGAAGTAAACCTGCACTTTTAAATGAGATGTATAGGCACAGTATCTTATATAAGAGTTGAAATATACATATTATGTGTCAAAATATTCTATACCAATGAATCAAAATTTAACCTTATTTTTGTATCAATATACAAAATTCTATACCAATGTATCAAAAGATAACCATATTTGAGAATAACAATAGTTTTGAGTTTCAGAGCAGACCACATGGTATACCAGGCTGCAAAGGACCCATAGGTTGAATTACTCTATTCACAGCTCTTAAATCTGTTACCATCTCCATTTACCCGATTTCTTTTTTACCACAAACACAGGAGAATTCCATGGGCTGGTAGACTCTTCTATATGATGAGCCTCCAGCTGTTCTTTTACCAATTGCTCAAGAGCCTCCAATTTTTCCTTCGCTATGGGCCACTGCTCTTGCCACACTGGTTTATTTGATAGCCATTTCAATGGTAGGGCTGTTGGAATTTTAGCGGTGGCCCCTAGTCTAAATTTGGAAACTCAATACCTGGGGTGTCCTGTGTTTGGACACTAGATACAGCTTGCAGTTGTTGAGTACTCATATCAATACCTTCCTCAAAAGTATCTATAATCTCAATGTCTGGGGTGTCCTGTGTTTGGACACTAGACATATCTTGCAATTGTTGTTGAGTACTCATATCAATACCTTCCTCAAAAGCATCCATCATTTCATCAGTTGTTATTTCTGGCATTGTAGGAATATTAATT
This sequence comes from Lophiomys imhausi, assembly GCA_907164525.1. NCBI lineage: Eukaryota > Metazoa > Chordata > Mammalia > Rodentia > Muridae > Lophiomys > Lophiomys imhausi. The sequence continues at coordinate 2,458,461 of CAJQZJ010031917.1, forward strand.
TGAGTACCCCATTGTTGTAAAAGATCCCTTCCCCATAAATTTATAGGTGCATCAGCCACATAAGGTCTCAACTTCCCTGTTTGCCCTTCTGGTCCCACACAGTTAAGCCATCATACACTCTGTTTTACATGTGATAATTTACCAATTCCTATAAAATGTGTAGGAACCTTTTGAAGTGGCCAGTTTGGATTCCAAGACTCCCATAAGAGGACAGTGACATCCGTTCCTGTGTCAAGCAATCCTTCTATTTCAATACCATTCATTTGTACTTTTAATTTTTGTCTCTTATCACTCACCATTGTTTGCCAATACACATGTTTTTCAGTATTTTTAACTGCTCCTGTTCTGTCTATTGGAACAACCTTGCCCTTGGTGTAAGGAAACAGCAGCAATTGGGCAATTTTGTCCCCTGCATTAATTGTCATCTCTTTCCATATGGATGTCATAATTTTAATTTCTTCCTTGAAGTCTCCATCTATAATACCTGGATGAATAAAGAATCCTTGACAAGTTAATCCATTTTTTTCCAAATATTAATCCTATTGTCCCTGATGGTAAGGGGCCATACACACCAGTGATTAACACATAACATTCATCTGTTTTGGATAATGTTTTAGATTCATCTGTGGTCAAATCTAAAGATGCAATACCTTCAGTAGCCTGTAAAAGATCACCAATAATTAATTTTGTTCTTCCTGCCTGTTTGTTTCCCTCTGGTTGGATGATGAACGATGGTTCACATTGTTTTGGGGGGCCTGAACCAGTAGGCCCCTCCCCTCATTTCCCTGCAAGGGGTTACCTCTGACATCCGTTTCAGCTCTACAATCCTGGGACCAGTGTTTACCTCTTCCATAACGAGTACAAAATCCTGGAGACCTTAACCTTCAATTGCTATTAAAAGCTGTTCATTCCCTTTTATGACCATGTTCTGCAGAGTCCAAGTACCTATCATTTCGAGTTCTGGAGGTTTCAGCCTTATGATAATTTTGGAAATGACCAATTTCACCATTTTTAAAGCACTCATTAAGACCCCTAGCAATGGCTTGTGCTATGATATTAGTCTGATGCTCCTGAAAACCATTATCAGTTGTTTCTCTTATCCATTCATCTACTGGGGATCCTCGAGCTTTCAATGGTCTAATTACACTTTGACATTCAGCATTTTCATTTTCATATGCCAAGGCATTTATCAAGTCCTGTCTGGCATCAGGGTTATCTACATCTCTCTCCACAGCTGAAGTCAATCTCCCCAAAAAGTCTGAGAAGGTTTCCTGAGGACCTTGTATTATCTTAGTAAATGAAGTAAATCTTTTCCCAGCCTCAGCAACCATATCCCAGGCTCTCAGAGCTGTAACACATTGTTTTATCACAACATCTTCAAATTGAGTCTGTAACCGTATGTAAGCATAGTGTTCCTCACCAAGCATTTGGTGGGTTGTGACATTTATTCCCCTTGCCATATTTTGTTGCTCTAATTTTGTGGCTTCATGTCTCTACCATGACAACCATTGTAATTGCTGGCTACCTTCTAGCACAGCTGCTATTAGTCCCTTCCAATCTTGGGAAATGATTCTATGTTGTATAGCCCAATTATTTAACATTTGTTTAATGAATGATGAATGCATTCCATAAGAGATGATGGACTACTTAAATCTTTTTAAATCCAAAATGTCTATTGGATGCCATGTTAACTCCTGATTGAGTTGACCATTATTATTATCAGGCCTAATTTGAAACATAACTGGAAACACTGATGGTGATTGTACAGTACCACGCAGCTCCTCTGGGGGCACACTTGTCAACAGTAGCACCATTACCTATCTGGTCTTCTACTGGTACACTTGGCGGCTGTAGAGACCTAGCTAGAAAAGAACTTGGCATTTTCTCAGTTCCAGTCACCTGCCCTGTCAGAATTTTCTTAAGCTCCTCAATCTGCATTTCCATACTTTTAAATTGTGTAACAAACTTCTTGCTTATGACAAACCAATAAAAGAAAAAAAATAAACAGCATAAAACATCTGGTCTGATTGAAAAACAGTATAGAGGTCAGCAGTAAACATTGCCATATTGTCAACAACTGGCATCATAGTTTCAAAATCTGCAGTTTTCTCTATAGTTTTGAAAATCAAATTACCCATAATGCCCAACTACGGCAATTAGAATCCATGCTTACAGCATGAGAAGGCCAGGGTGAAAGCCGGTTTCCTAGCCAAAGAGCGGAGAACTGAACTCAAATGCATTTCAAGGGGGCAGCTCCTTTAACAAAAGCTGTTTCCTTGCAGCAAAGGTGGAGAGCAAAGGCTTAGCTCTCCTTACGTACTAAAAAACTGGCAGCCTTCTAAACAGAGCTTGAGAATGGAATTAACTGCCTAGATTAAAAATGGAGGAATTCATAATGTCTCAATACATTTGTATTCCAATTTAGTTTGTTCCTCTTAGCATGCAAATGATTTTTACCTTGACAATTGTGGTTCTGTGTATCTTTTTTGAGAAAGTTCAGACCAGGATAGGCTTAAAGGAAAGAATTTACAGATGGAGTGCTAAATTCCCAACAATGATAATGGAGGAAGGAGGGAGGCCCTTCCTGATAGATAATACAAAATTGATGGCAGCTGGAGCTAAGAGCTCCCTGGCTATGAGGTGCTTGTCAGGGCTTTCTGGGAAGGGTCCACCAATGAAATACAGTTGCAACTAGATTCCAAGGAATAATGAACAAAACCTTAATTGCAGCATGGGATGGGATTGTTAGATATGCCAAGGCTTTTGGAATGTTGTTTCTTTGCTTGATTTTTGTTAGATGTCTTTGATTTTCCTATATCAGGAGATAGAAAGGATATTTTCCTGGTTTTGCATTCCTAAAACATAAGAGATTTTTGAAGATTTTGGACAGATTTCAAATCATCACTACAGTTCAAAGTTGCTTTCTGGGTTACAGAGTTACTAATATATGGGATTTAAGTGAAATATTTGAGCAGGGTGGTCCTGGCACATGCTCTTAATCCCTTAATCCCATCACACTAGAGGAAGAAACAGGCAGATCTCTGGATTCTAGACCAGCCTGGTCTAAACAATGAAGGCAGGGTAGGAACCCTGCTAATAAGATAAGGCTGCTTACTAAAGACAGTCTAGAATTCAAAAATGACACATTTTTTTCCTTGATGTTAAGTTTAATAATGTCCTTACTGATCTAATGGATAAATACACATAACCTTAAATTTACATAAAGAGAAAAGGGTCACAAGCCAGTCTCTTTAGGTGTGGGGTTCCCACTAAGGGAGGCATTTTGCCCCTAAAAGAGATGTGTTAATCGCTGGCTGTGGTGGTGCACGCCTTTAATCCCAGCACTTGGGAGGCAGAGGCAGGCTGATCTCTGTGAGTTTAAGGCTAGCCTGGTCTACAAAGTGAGTCCAGGACAAGGATACCCAGAGAAATCCTGTCTCAAAAAAAGAGATACAGAAAGAAATAGAGAAAGAAATATATTCTGTCAACCAATGTAAGGACCCAGAGTTAAGCTGGGGAAGAACATGCAAACTGCATGCCTCCCACAGCCAACAGTTAATAAAAGCTAACATAAAATAGCATATCATGCTTTTTTACACCAATCTTCTTAATAATGGGGTTTCCATGGGAGAACTGGAACTCAAACTAATACAAAATGGTTTAATTAATGTTATTGTTTAATAAGGGTAATTCAATTATTTAAGTTCATACCTTGATCTCAAAACTTGGGAGACAAGAAAAAACCAGGTTCCTTGTGTGTTTGAGGCCAATCTAAATCTACAGAGCTCTACAGAGCAAATCAAGACAGCCCAAGATACAAAGAGAAACCCTGTCTCAATAAAGATAGATACATTCACATAGAAATTAAATTTCCAAAGAAAGGAGAAAAGGAAAGAAAAAATATATAAATGCATACCTTTGATCCCAAAACATGGGAGACAAAGACAGAGACAGATTGGTTCCCTTTGAATTTGAGGCCAACCTAACCTACAAAAAGACAGAACAACACAGAATAAACCCATTTTAATCAATTAATAAATTTATGTCAACTGTAGAGAATACTTAAACTCCATACAGTCTTATGCTGTATTTTCAATTTAAAATAGATTACATATAGAATATATATGTAATACTATTACACACCATCCTTTTATATAACATAAATGGAGACTTACAAATGTATTTCTTCTGTTCAAACAAAGAACAGAAAATATTCCTTAATTAATATGTGCATCCTGCACATCCAAGGCATTTTGGTAATTGCAGAACTATATGTTACTTGTGGGAAATTATATATTTTCAGAACAACGGGGCCAGAGTCCAAAGAAGCTAAGACAAGTAACCCAAATGATCCAGCCTCATAGACTGCCTCTGTTGAAAAAAAAAAAGCTAATTAAATGATTTACCCAGTATTTATATTATCTGTAATTGGTCGATGGTGTAAATCCTTAACCCGCCATTATAAATGAATACACGTGTGGATCTTAGCATGCCTAGGCCTGAGTTGTGCAATCCTAGCCCATCTAAGCTAGCTCATAATTCTATCACCCAAATATAACCCCATATATACATATGTCCCTTTGGTCTATTATTCTCCACACTAAGCTGATGTTCCAGGCCATGTGGAAGGATCTTCTTTAATCTACCCCATGGTGTGTCCTTCTTGTCTGCTCCTGGCTTCTTCTCCAGCAACCTCTTCTTCCCAAGGTGCCTCTATCTCTCTATAAAAGTCCTAGTCCCACCTATCTCTGTCTTTGTCCAATCTCCAGGCCTCAGCATTTATTTAACCAATCAGAGACAAAGCAAGTAACATAGAGCAAACAGGATCAGTTAATATTTAGAATGCTTAATACCACCCCATCACTTCCTCGATAGCTGTTTCCTCAAAAATCTGCAATCAGAAAAACTTCAAACAGCTTGCTGAGATGGCCCAGCCTCAAAGACTGTTCCAGACAGGACTTCAATAAAGCCCTGAACTTTCCTACCCAAAGTCCAGCTTCGAACTACAAACTGCTCAGGACATTCAAATTGTTGAGCATATAGAGACTGAACAGCAAGTGTTACTATTAAATTGATTAACCTTTTTTTTTATTTTATTTGGGCCCCTAAACAGGTTTTCTACATCCCAATTCTGTAGGAAGCAGGTTTAAGAGAGCAATGTCCCATTCCCAAAAAGTGGGGTGGATTATTCTTTAGTTATTTGATGGGTTATAGATGTCATTTAGGGGGAATGGTCACAAATTGTTATATGGTCTTGTTAAACAAGGTGTAGGAGGTTAGGCTCAGGGATTTCTTTCTCTTTATCCTTCTTTCTTTCTTATATAGGGGGAGAAGACTTGAAAAGAAAAAAGGGGGAATATGGATATATAATATAGAATTGATAAGATAAAAGGATAGATTATTGAATCTATTCCTATAGATCTTTGTATATTAATACAAAATTAAGGCTATATTTTAATTAGGTATTTTACCTATGTAATTCTTAAAATTGCATACTTTTACAGCAATTATTACAAACTGTTTAGGATAATTAAGAAATGCAAGTTGGTAGTCATTCAAACTTGTGATTTTATTAAGATAATTAAGTTAGTTAATCTCAGAGGTTCTAAGTTAATCAGATATTAAGTTGTTAGAGACAAGCAACATTTGCTTGCTCAATGGAAAGGGATAAATGGTCTTCAAAAACTTCAAGAGATCTGTAGAATATGGCATTTAAAGATATTTTTATTATTTTAAAAATTCTTTGACATGAGACTGTCCACTCCTGACAGCTCCCATTGGACTTGGAAGGAGACAATAAGCATCAAAAAAATTTCAATCAGGAGATAATTCCTACTGGGCAAAAATGCCCCTGCTCTCTCAACAGACTATTTACAGTCCAGATGGACAAGAGCTCAATTCAGGTAAATTGATGGCCTGATTCTGCAAAGACAGAATGGGCAAATCTTATTTCCTGCTCCACAACTAAGTCTGTGAGATATGCTTGGCCAGAAGATGATGCTCCAATATTATAGAAACCGGGGACTGTCTAGGCAGTCAGTTGTCTGTCATTTTATAGTTTTAGAAGTTGCTTGCTCTGCACTTCCTATCTATTCAGGATATTTATCCTTCTCAGGTTTCTGATGTGATTGAAGACTACATAGTTATAGCATCACAGTAAATTTTTAGTCATCTAGGAATTAAAAGGATGTTTTAAGGTTAAGATGGTTTAGTTAATAATGTAAGTTAGGATGGAAGTTGAATTAGGTATAGATCAAGAGAGATATGTAATAGAATATATGTCCTAGTTGACTAGTCAAATACACATGGACTGCATGTTGAGAATGTATGTCATACCTTTTAGTTTTCATAATTGTTTTTAGAGTATTGTTTTTATTCTATTTATTGTTATTGTTACTGTATTGTGTTTATTGTTATTAAGAAAAGGAACATTTTGTTAGACTTAAAGGGGGAGATGTTGAGGGAAGATCTAATATTATTGCTTCTGATAGGTTGAATTCAATGCTGAGATCTGGTTACCACTCCTTCTAAGGCATTCTCTTGATTGGTTAATAAAAGTCGCTTATGGCTGATTAGCTGGGCAGAAAGAGTATAGGAAGGCCGGACTTCCTGAGATTAGACAGGAGCCCTGGGCACACACAGAGATTCTCTCTCTTTCCATCGGGAGTCACAGAAGGAGACAGACGTCTGGAGAACACTGGAAGGTGATTGCAGGCACATGGCGGTTTGGGATTAGGTGATCCGGGTTAACTTAGAGTAGCTAATTGAGAGTCTTCCCAGCTAAGGGCTAAGCGTTAAAACATTAAAAGGTCTTGATGTGTTTAATTATTGGGGAAAGGACTGCGGCAGCTTATAGGCCCTCAGTCCAAGCAGTCCTGGGCTGTTGGACTTCCAGACTCCTGGACTCCCCTCGAGCCCAGGCGAATGTCCTGCCAAGCTGCTGGTAATTCTACTGGCCTAATATAACAAATTATATTAACTAACAGAGTTTAAGTCACAGGTGGTGTAGACCACCCTTGGTCCTGGGGCTCTTTCCTCAGGACAAATCAGGCAACCGGGTAAGGCACACAGGCCAGGCCGCCCTCTCCTCTGCCAAGCCGCCACCTGCTCCACTGGCCTACTCTTACAGTTTATACTTACTAATAACTACAATAATTAATTAGTTTGCAGTTTCACCACCATGTACCCTGATTACCTTCCAGCATTCTCAAACACATCTATCTGTTTCCATGGCCCCCGGTGGAATGAGCAATCCTCTATGTAAAATGCAGGGTTCCTGTTTTAATCTCAGGAAGTCCCACCTTCCTATATTCTTTCTGCCCAGCTAATTGGCCATCAGTGACTTTTATTGACCAATCAAGAGAATGCCTCAGAAGGGGAAGTGACCAGATCTCAGCATTAAAGTCACCCTATCAGAAGCAATGTTATTAGACATTCCCCAAAAGATTTTCCTGTTGTACTTGATCACTAGGCATATATGCTTGGGCAAATGACTCCCCCAGTCTCAGATTCCTCTCTGTAAAACAGGCCTGCCTGAATTGCTGGGTTGTTGTGGGGATTAGAAGAAGCATGTAGAACAGTGGTCCTCAGCCTTCCTGCTGCTGTGACCCTTACAGTTCCTCATGTTGTAGTGTCGTGACCCCCAACCATGAAATATTTTTGTTGCTACTTCATAACTGCAATTATGCTACTGTTATTAATCATAATGTAAATCTCTGATATGCAGGATATCTGATATGTGACCCCCCACAGGGGTCAAGACCCACAGGATGAGAACTCCTGAAGTAGAGTTCAGCCTCTAGTATGTAATCTTCTATGACTTTTAGCTTATCTGTTAAAAGTAGATTTATTTTGTCTTTCCCAGTCACTCCCTGGCACAGCCACAATGAGAACAACTGATTCTCTCAAGTCAGGGCTTTCCTTTTAAAATTCTTGTTACATTTTTATGAATTTATTTTGTGTGTGTTTGTGTGTGCACACACATGCCATGACTAGAGATCAGAGAACAGCATGGAGGAAGGGGGGTCAGTTCCCTCCTTCCATAGTTTGGGCTCCAGACATGGGACTCAAAGTTACCAGGCTTGTGCAGCAGCTGCCTTTACCTTCTGAGTCATCTCTCAATCCCAAGTTTTTCATACTTTAAACATAAGAACAGAATTGCTTTCTTGACACAATTCCTTCAGTAGCATCGTTTGTTTCATTATATTTGCCAAGGTAGTGGGGAAGCTGTAGGGGAAAGCTGACTGAGGTCCCTCCAGTCACCCAGTAGACCAGCCCTGCAGAGGTTCCCAGCTGAAAGATTAAGCACTAGAATACCAGAAAGGGACATGCAGCCATGTATCTGGGTGACATGTTGAAAGTTGAGTTGAATTTGAACCTTACATAGAAAGGGCTCCTGAAGGTGGCCCCCAGAAGCACCAATTTTAAGCTAATCTGGGTGGGTTTGGAAAGATACACAGCTAAAGCTTGCTGGGGCTAGGAGTACCAGGAAGATGGAATAAAGAAGCCAGAAAATGGGCTGGGGTAGTGGAGTATGCCTTTAATCTCAGCACTTGGGAGGCAGAGGCAAGCACATCTCTCTGAGTTCAAGGCCAGTCTGGTCTGCAAAATAAGTCCAGGGCAGCCAGGGCTGTGAAACCCTGTCTCAAAAAACAAAAACATGAACTCACACACACAAAAAAAGAAGCCAGAAGATGCCAGGCATGATGGCTCACACTTTAGCCCCAGCACTTGGGAAGCCAGAGGCAAGCAGATCTCTGTGAGTTCAAAGCCAGCCTGGTCTACACAGCAAGTTTATAGATCAGCTAGGGCTATATACTGAGACCCTGTCTGAAAAAAGAAGTGAGAAGAAAAATAGAAACCTTCCAGGATTGGTTAATATGTCTTCTATTTTTCTTTTTAAAAGCATTACATTTGTGTGTGTGTGTGTGTGTGTGTGTGTGTGTGTGTGTGTGTGTGTGT
>CAJQZJ010031917.1:2487715-2544251 GCA_907164525.1 Lophiomys imhausi
GTGTGTGAGTGTGTGAGAGTGAGTGTACGTGAGTGTGAGAGTGTGTGCACGAGTGTGTGTGCAAGTGTGTGAGTGTGAGTGTGCGCGAGCGTGTGCATGAGTGTGTGCATGAGTGTGTGAGTGAGCGAGTATGCGTGTGTGTGAGTGTGTGTGCGAGTGTGTGTGTGCATGTGTGAGTGTTGTGTGAGTGTGTGCGAGTGTGTGCGCGAGAGTGTGCACATGAGTGTGTGTGTGTGCGCGTGTGTGTGAGTGAGTACACGTACAAGTGTTCTTGAAAGGGGGTCTTGCCAACTTGCCCAGGCTGTTCTCAAATTCACTGTGTAACTCAGTCTTGACTAGAACTCCTAACCCTCCTGCCGCAGTCTCCTGAGCAGCTGGGAGTGCAGCCTGTGCCACCACACCTGCAAACCACATTTAATCAGAAACTACCAGGTGTGTCCAAACTTCTGACATTGCAAAACGATGTGGTCAGCTGCAAAGAACTGCCTAGTTAAGTTTCAAGAACAAAGCAAAAGCCTCAGTGATTTAAGTAAGTTTGTGATGTGTTAGGTCACATGCTTAGCTGTTTATAAGCTGGAGAGACCAAAATAGAAAGGAGTCTTGTCATCTTCTGAAACAAATTTATTCTTTCTGGACCTCAGTTTCCACGTTGAATGTTTTCATTGTTGTTTTATTTTTAGGCAGTAATCATACTATCCCTTTATCTTTTGAGCAACCCTGCAGCACTCAACTGTAATAGCATGCCATTGCCATTCTTGGTAATATTCCAACATTAAGGCCTCATTATCATAACCGAGATCATTATTTGGAGTGTTATTATAATATTGCAAGTTCAGGCAAACGTTGTGGCACAGGGTGTAATCCCAGATACTTGGGAGGATGAGGTAGGAGGGATTACAAGTTCAAGGCCTGTCTGAGCTAGAGTGGGTTCAAGATCAGCAACCAAGTGAAACCCTGTCTGAAGGAGTGAAAAGAGGACCCGGGCTGTAGCTCACTGAGAGAGCCTTTTTCTCAAATGCTCAAGGGCCTAAGTTCAGTCCTTAGTACTACACAAATAGATGAAAATAATAGATAAATGATAGACAGATGATAGATAAATAGAAGATAGAAAGAAAGGAAGGAAGGAAGGAAAGATGATAGAATCTCAGAGTTGAAAGATCAGGAATAGAGGGGTTGGTATTTAGGAAACCTCTCCAGGGAGAAATGCTGGAATCTTGAGCCAGTTTTGAAGGATGTGCACTATTCTGAGGGGCAAAAGGAATTCCTTTTGTGTGGGGAGGTAGAGGAGAATGGAAAGAGCAGAGGTGAGGAGTGAGGGATGAGGGCTCTGAGGCAAGAGTCGGGTAGCAGTGTCGCCAAGGAGAGGGATTGCCTGGGGGAGGAAGGGAATGTGTGTGCTTAGATAGACAGAAAGGCCACGTGCCCATGAGTTGGCAGTAAGGGAGAGGTTAACTTTTCCTTTGTTAAAGACTAAAGGTTTGCTTAGAAAAAAGAAGCTCAACAGTTACACATCCAGGGTGTAGCTAAACTTGGTTGCACGTGCTCTATTCCCAGAACCCAGGTGGTAGAAGCAAGAGGATCAGGAATTCAAGGCTGGCCTCAGCTACCTAGCAAGTTTCAAGTCTAGCCTGAAATATATAAGATCGTATCTTTAAAAAGAAAAGAGAAAAGTCCCGTGTTCTAAAAGGTTTTGTTTTCTGACACCTCCCAAGCAACATCCCATTATTCTAGTAAGTAGGAGTCTCTCTTCCCTCTGGGCTGTTATCTCAGCCCAGGGCCTGGCAAATAAACACCCCCAAACTCCTGGCTAATCCAAATCCACATGGTATTGTTCATTATGGACACTTTTTCTTAGTTCCGTTAAGTTATCAGTGACCTCATTCTACACAATCAGTGGTCATCTCTTCGTGCTTGACCTCTTCTGAGTCTGTGACTGGCCCTTACTCACCCCCTTCTTCACAGAAGGCTGTGTTGTCTGTGCAGGGCTGAGAACATAACTATCTCCCATTCTCAGACAAACAGCTTCAGAATTCTGCCTATCACATAAACCAGTGACATTGTCCGCATGAGCACTCTGTTCTTCTAAAATACCAATGTGGCTCAGGAGGTCGAGGAGTCACATGTCCCTGTTCATTATTTTAATTAATTAATGTGCTAATTAATTAAATTTTCTCTTCCATCTACCTGTGAGCTACATGTTGAAGAGATGAAGGGATGCCTGGATCTGACTAGTTCAAATGGAAGGAAACGGAAGATAGGAGAGGCATGCAGGAAGCTATGGCCAAACGGAGGGCAGAGAGAGGGTATTAGAAATTAGTCTAATTTTCACACTTCTGTCGAAACTCCAGCACACCTTTAGGTACCCGACCCAATTCCCTCTTTGACTTACAGCCCCAGGAGGGACCCATTTTTCCTTTCTTCCACTCACAGAAAAAGGGATGGTCGTGGAGAGATGGCTTGGTCACTAAAATGCTTGCCACACAACTGTTTAGACTTGAGTTTGATCCCTAGAATCCACATTAAAAAAAAAAAAAAAAAGAGGGGGCTGGAGAGATGGCTCAGCGGTTAAGAGCACTGGCTGCTCTTCAAGAGGTCATGAGTTCAATTCCCAGCAACCACATGGTGGCTCACAACCATCCATAATGAAACCCGGTGCCCTTTTCTGGTCTGTAGATATACCTGCAGACAGAACACTGTATACATAATAAATAAATAAATCTAAAAAAAAAAAAAAAAAAGAGCAAGCCAGGTGTGATGGTACATGTTTTTGATCTCAGCACTGAGGTCCATGAGAGACCTGTGTCAAAAACCAAGGTGAACAGTTCCTCCAGAATGATATCCAAGGCCAACCTCTGGCCTCCACATACACACACCCAGCATACAAACATATGTCACTTTCTTCTCTCCAACCTTGTCACGTGGGGCTCCCAGCAGGAAGCTCTTGGCTGCTTTCCAGGACTGATATCAAGAGTTTCAGATTGCAAATTACATCAGTCCTCTCTGTCATGGCAGCCAGCCCCATGCTTATAAAAAGTGGAGCTCATTTAGAAATCTAGCTTCCAGGCCCCACCTGTTCTGGAATGTTCTGAGAGGATAAAACTGAGTCAGATATTAGCTGAAGTAACACATCTCTTCTCTTTTTCCACCATTAACCCTGAAGAAAGTAACTTCTGCTCACACTTTGTCCTCCTGTAAAGTAACAAAGCCACTCTGGGCTCTGCCCCTTGGGGAGGAGTGGCCCATGTTGGGGACAGATAAGGGTGAAGGTCCATTGCCTGTTCACTCCCTCTTGCTGAGTCTGTCTGCACCTTGCCCTCTGCTTTTGTTCCCGTGTACCAGGCAGAGATGACTGAGACCCAGGGCTTCCTTTTGGAGATGCACATTTCTCTGGGTCTCCCCTACCCACACAGGAAGAGCAAGATGGTCGAATGCTGGCTGGCAGCAGTCCTGCCTTGGTCACAAGTGCAAGCTGTGCTCTCCACTCTCATTAGTAAAGTTGGTATTTCTATTAGGCTCTTGAGACTGTCCTCCAACTGATTCAGAACTAAAAGTGAGGATAGCAGTGTGTGACTGCCTGATAATCCTAATTTGTTATCAGCATCTACAGGAGAATCGTTTAGCAAATAATTCTATTCCTTTGCTTCTCAGCACCCTCTAAGAATGGGAATCAATTCTGTTTCTGAGACCTGTTGCTACAGGCGTGTAATCCCAGCAATTGCAAGGCTGGGTTACAAATGACTATGAGCCTCCATGTGGGTGCTGGGAATTGAACTTAGGTCCTCTGGAAGAACAGCAAGTGCTTTTAACTCCCGAGCCATCTTCCAGCCCTGTATATTGATTTTATAACCAGATCTCCCCTACCCTGGCCTTCCCTCTCTCTTGGCAAAGCCAAGACACCAATGAAAGGTGGATAAGAGCTCTGCTTTTTTTTTTTTTTTTCTCAGTGCTTCTAGACCACTATTGCAAGACTGTTTTTGTGCCCTGGAATTCCTCATCCAGGCAGTCCCAAGCCTCCAGTTAGCCTTTTACCTGGGGTCCACCTTTCTAGTGAATACCTCCTGGTCTGAAGGGTGGACTGGTATGGGTTTTTCAAAAGGAGCCCATCGCATGCAGGAACTGCCTTCCCAGATGCCCACAGATGAGAAGGAGGTGGGTTATGGTGTGGGACCAGGTTTGATTCTTTCTGTGAGACTGTGTGTGTGTGTGTGTGTGTGTGTGTAATTACTTTAACATTCACACAGCTTTCTAGGTTACCATGCTTGGTGATAGTAAGAGTGTGTTTGTTAAAACACAACTTTACTTACAATGTCTCTGTAAGTAGACCCAGGGTATATGAGCTGTCTTGCCCTACAGTGTTTATGGCAGGCACATCTAATTGGCCTCTCAACACCAGGAATATTCAAGGCAAACATTTGATCCTCCAACTAGTAAGCAGAGTGGCAAGATAGCTGTGGGTGCTTGCTTTTTATCATCCAAGAGTCCTTGAGCATGTGCTTTGTGGATTTGCTTTCAATGATTCATTGTGTGTCATTGGCAAAGGGAGAAAAAGAAAGAATGGCTACTTTGTGTGGTATTTTGTTTGTTGGTTGGTTGGTTGGTTTTTGTTTTGGTTTGGTTTTTGAGAGGAATTCATGTTGTCCATGTTGGCCTTGAACTCCCTGTGTTCAGGAGGATGATCTTGAATTTGTGATCTTCTGCCTCTACCTCAACAGAATGCTGGGATTACAGGCCACCACACCCACCTTTCATCCTGGGACTTTGTACACACTCGGCAAGCACTCTACCTAACTGAGCCACATCCCCAGAATCACAAAGTTTATAGTTTCCAAAGCATTAGGACATCTGACCCTTAGGATTGCTCCACAAATCAGCGAGGTACAGAGTCAATGCTATTTGGTAAACAAGAAAGCAGAGGCAGGGGAAGAGGGGTGAGACTGCAGCATCTAAAAGATCTAGCCGTTAAGTGGAAGGACCTCTTCAGAACTGATACAGTCTTGCTTCTGGTGCTGGAGAGACAGCTCAGGGGATACCAGCACATACTGCTCTTACAGAGGACTTGGGTTCAATTCCCAGCACACATACCAGCTGGCTCACAACCACCCATAACTCCAGCTCCAGGAGGAACCCAACAACTCTGACCTCTATGAGCACCTGCACTCATGAGCATATACCTATCCCCCACATACACAGATAATTAAAAACAATAAAAATAAATGTAAAGCCGTAAGGTGTTGCTTAGGCTAGGTGAGGATCTTGCTTTTCCCTAGGACACACAAGCACACCGTTTCTGTTTGGAAGAGCCACATTAAGTAAAGTGCACTTGGCCCCTGGGTCTGGTTTTGCTGGCATCGACAAATGTTTTCTTGGGGAAGTCGCCCAACAGAAGCTAAGCCTCCATTTTCATCCTTACAATGAATGAGCTCAAGGAGATAATCTCTCGGGTTTCTTCCAGCTCAACGGTTCTTTTTACCATTTATACCCCCAGATTGCTTTTCATGCTTGTGAAAGCAGCCTGCAAACCCAGGCAACACAGTTGTGTTATATTAATGAGCCTTTATCAAATGGCCCCAGGTGGCCTTCAAGTCCCCGGATGAATCAGATCAGTTGGCACCAGTTTAATCGGAAATTAAAAGTGAACACGGAACAGAGCGAATCAGCTGTCCTGCAGCTGCCGTTGTTAGTTCTAGATCTTTCTCTGAGGACGAGACTACACAGAAGTGGCCTCCACTGTTCCAGCAAGGTCTCTTTGAGAGAGGAATCTCTGGCTTCTTGATTCAAATACCAAACAGCTTGGCCCCTAATCTCCTTCGGAGGTCGAAGCTCCCTGCCAAATGCCTTGTACTGCCCAGCTCCACCAAATGCCTTGTACTGCCCAGCTCCACAGATGTGTTGCCTTTGTGGAGATGTTTTCATTCTCGGGTGGATTCGTACACAGTTATACCTGGGAGGCTCCAGGACCTAGTATTTTGCAGAACAGAGAGAGTTGTAGGAAGCTCCATTAGAAAGCAGATGGATCTCTGTGAGCTGCAGACCAACCAGCGCTACATGGTGAGAACTCGTCTTGAAAATTAAAATAAATAAACTAATTAAATTTAAAAAATACAAAGTGGAAATAGAGGAAGACACACAATGGTTGGCCTATCAGGTTACACACACGTTTATTCACATGTACACATGTACTCACAGACACACACACACACACACACACACACACACACACCACAAGTACAAGTAAAACCCTTACAGCTATACTGGGAGAATTGCCAGGATTCCAAAGCCAGCGTGGGATACCTACAAAATGCAAGGCCAGCCAGAGCTATAGAGTGACATTCTGTCTCAGAGAGGGGAGTTGAGGGAGAGGACAGAGGAAAGCGGACAGAGACCTAGGAGTGGGACTTACCTGGACATAGCTCAGCTGGTATGGCTCTTGTCTAGGAATACCATGAGTTCCATCCCCAGCACCATATAAACCTTGTACCACCCATGATCTCAACACTTACCAAGATGGTCAAGGTCATCCTCAGTGCTATATATATAGTTCAAGAGCAACCTGGGAAGCCTAGGATACATGAGACCCTGTCTCAAAAAGGGCAGTACCAAAGATAATCCAACTCAACCCTAGCTTCTTGATCTCTAATATATCTCATCTCCACAGAAATTCAAAATGTTCCATCAACAAAATCCAAACAGTCTGAAGGCTCTTGATTAGAAACATGACCTCTGTCTACTGCATGAACGTGCCAGTCCCCCAGGCCGCTCTTCAAGTGCTTCCGAGAGGATCCTATGTCTGTACAAGGTTGGATCAGAGTGGCCACAGTCACCATTCACGCCACACTTTGTCTAATAAGTGTTGTGGGTGTTTTGTCTGGTTTGTTTGTTTTGAGACAAGATCTCTGGTTGGCCTTGAGCATGTCCTCACCTCTCCCTGAGATCACAGGCATGGTTTATGCAGTACCGTGGTTCAACTCAGGGCCTTGTGAACACTAGGCAAGCCCTCTACCAACCAAGCCACATCCTCAGCCCCTAATTCTTAGTTTATAATCCAAACAACTTCCCTCCTCTCCATTCTTTATCAAGCTTAACTGCCAAGGAATTTTAGCCATTTCTGAAAGTCAAATCTACAGTTGTTTATTAGGATCTCCCAAAGATGGCTGCAATGCATCATCCCACCGCACATTCCGATTATAGCATGAGACCTCCGGCCTGGTCAGAAATATCTCACATGCCTCTGGCCCTCATCTCTGGGGACTCTGGTTCTTGGAAGGCAGCTGCTGCGTTCTGAAGAAGCCCAAACAGCTCTGAGAGATCACGAGTAGGTGTGCCTGTCCGTCAAGTGCCAGATACAGCTGTGCTCCTTTCCCTAGCAGATTCCAACCTTCAGCCTTTGATTCACACGCCTTCTTCCTGGCAAAGGACCCAGATCCCACAAGGTAGAGTTGAGCCATCCCCTTTCTTTCCTGCTAGATTTCATAACTCACAGAATCTGTGGGGACAATAAAATCAATCTTTTGCTGAGTATGGTGGCATACGTGTGTAACCCCAGGATCAAGAGGCAGGAGTAGGATTCCTCACTTGAGGCCAATCTGAGCTATACAACAAGATAGTATTAAAAATTAATCAACATTTCACAAGGGAACAGGAAGGAGACCCCACTATTACGGGGGGGGGGCTGGTATTGAGAGTTGATGGGAACTGGGGAAGAGAGTAAGTTTTCTTTAAGAATATGTCCAGTGGGAGTAGCCCACACCCATGCAGATATGGGCAGCACAAATTCCACTCTGTAGGGTATAAAAAGAGGGAGGGGCATGGATTTGAAAGGGAGTGGGCAGAGATGGTGAATCCAGGAGGAGTTAGGAGGGCAGATAGGGAACAAATATAATCAAAATACATTGTATGCATGTATAAAACTCTCAAAGAATTAATAAAAATTATACTAAAGAAAAAACCAAAAACAAGCACTCTCTCATAAGTCTTGGGATGGTTTGTTGGGCAATGATTATGAGGTAATTCAGAAGGATATGCCCAGAAGTTTTATCTTGCAAATCTTTAGGATGTCATGTTAGATAATCCTAAATTCCTAGAGGTGGATTTTTAAGTAAGATTTTTTTCTTTCACCTCCTTCCCAGCCTCCTCTATCATCATCATCATCATCATCATCATCATCATCAGTATTATTTATTATTATTATTATTATTTTGGTTTTTCAAGACAGGGTTTCTCTGTGTAGCCCTGGCTATGGAACTCACTTTGTAGACCAGGCTGGCCTCGAACTCACAGAGATCTGCCTGCCTGCCTCTGCCTCTGCCTGTGCCTCCCGAGAGTTGGAATTAAAGATGTGCACCACCACCTCACAGCCCTAATTATTTTTTCCTACTGTGTGACCCACTTCAGTGCCAGCAGCCTATAGGCACAGAGGCAGGGCAATGGTTAGGAGTCACAGTTTGCTCTAGCATGGAACACTATGAGAGGTGCAGGGTGACGAGGCCCTAGCTATTAGTAGTAGTAGTAGAAGTAGTGATTAAAAAAAAAGGGGGGTCTCCCACTGTAACCCCAGCTCACCTGGAACTCACTGTATAGTCCAGGCTAGCCTTGATTTCAAGGCAATCCTCTTGCCCCAATTTTCCAAACGATTGGATTACAGGTGTAAGCCACCATTCCCAGCTTAGTGAAAGCTTTTAGATTGTTACCAAGTCACCAGCATTTAAAAGTATGAGTTTCTTCAGGAGACAGAGGACACAAAATGATGGTTCACTTGAATTTAACAGAAACTTTCCAGGGAATTCAGAGTCTTAACACTCTCATGATGCTTAGCCCAGAGTCCAGAAGAATGGCTCACAAAGCCAAAGCTCTTAGGAGCCAACTGGACTGGCTCATGGAGAGATTCAGGAACCTAGAAAAGAAAGAGGCTTCCATTGGGTGGTTGTGGTGCACACCTTTAATCCCAGCACTCAGGAGGCAGAGGCTGGCAGATCTCTGTGAGTTCAAGGCCAGCCTGGTCTATAGAGTGAGTTCCAGGACAGCCAGGGCTACGCAGAAGAACCCTGTCTCAAAAAACAAACAAACAAACAAAAAAAAGAGGCTTCCAACAGGATCACTTGCTGGTGGCTTCATCTTTGGCAGTACAACCCATCAAGATCCTCTCCTGGAGTTTTAAGGGCAGCGTGTTGGCCTCCTGTAATCCCTGCCTCCTGCCAGGTCTCCTTTACAAGCTCCAAAGGACACTCAGAGCCCTAGAACATTCTCAGCATCTGTGTTCTCTGGATGTTGAAATATGGTTGCAAAGGTTATTCCCAAGTAAAATGATCCGACTGACTAGCACAATGTGCACTAGCCCAAGCTGACCATGGCTCCTGATCCTCCTACATTAACCTCCTATGTTATTTTTTTTTCCAGTGGAGGGATGCTGGGAATTGAATCTAGGACACTGAGCACTCTGGGCAAGCACTGTACCTACAGATAAGCTATGTTCCCAGCCCTCACAGACTCTTTTTGTCTTTTTTGCTTTCTATTTTGAGCCAGAGTCTAAGTTGCCAAGGCTGGCCTTGAATTCACTCTGTGGACCAGGAAGATCTTGAACTTGGCATCCTCCTGCCTTCGTCTCCAGACTAGCTGCAATGACCGGCCTGACTTCATAGAAATTTCAACTCGAGTTGGTAGAAAATGGGTCTGAAAATTTGATGTATTTGTTCCATGCGACCCCTCAAGTTTCTGAGAATAAAATCCTTTTATTTATTCATAAGCTTGACCCTGTTTTGGAGCTACCTAAGGTACAACCTGAGAAAGAAAAGGAAGGGAGGGAGGGAGGAAAAGGGGAAGAGAGGAAAAAAGAGAAAATAAAAAAGAGAAAGGGAAGGAAAGAGAGAGGGATGGAAGGAGGGGAGGATGAGAAGAAGAGAGAAAGGAAAGGGAAGGAAGAAAGAGGACAGGAGAGAAGAGGAGAGGAGAAGAGAGGACAGGACTGTAGAGGAAAAGACAGGAGAGAAGAGAAGAGAAGAGAAGAGAAGAGAAGAGAAGAGAAGAGAAGAGAAGAGAAGAGAAGAAAAGAGAAGAGAAGAGAAGAGAAGAGTCCGGGTGTGGTAGTACACCCCTTCAATCCCAGCACTTGGGAGGCAGAGGCAGGTGGATCTCTGTGAATTTGAGGCCAGCCTGGTCTACAGAGCGAGTTCTAGGACAGCCAGCTGAGTCTACACAGAGAAACCCAGTATCAAAAGAGAGAGAAAGAGAAAGGAGACTTGAAAGCTTTAGTCTTCTCCCCACTGGGCCTTGGTACTTTAGGACACTTTAATGCTTCCTCTTTTTGGGATTACTACCAGCAACACAGCACAGCATCCCATAGTAGCATTTTTGTAGCTCTGGGAGTTTGTAGTTCTGTGGGGTGACTCATCCACACAAGAATTGGGGTATAAAATTCAACACCTTTACCTTAAAAACAATTCCTTTTTCTGGCTTTTTGGACCGGACCTTTTTCCTCCTACTGGGTGGCCTAATTCAGCCCAGCCTTATTATAAGGAGGAGCCTATTCTTATTGTAACTTGATATGTCATATTTGGTTGATATCCACAGGGAGGCCTGCCCTTTTCTGAAGAGAAGCAGTGGAGGAATGGATGGGGCTGGGAGAGGGGAGGTGAGGAGAAGGGGCTGGGAGGAGAGTGATAATGATGATGATACTAATAATAATCATTCAAGAAAAAAATCCTTTGAATTAAAAAAGAAGAAGAACAGAACAACAAAACATCCAGGAAGCCCTTAGAACCGTAGAACTATTTTGGGTGAGCCAGGCAAGGACACGCAATGGGCTTCTCCACTGCAGGCAGGCCATGGGGTCCATGAAGAACAAGTCTCTTAATGGGCTTCTGGGCTTCTCCCTGGAAGCCTCCACCCCTGCGTTGTTGCTCTATTTACAGTGTAGGCTGCTGACCAGCAGGCTGGAGTCTCAGCTCTCAGGTCCCCCAACTTTCTCTCTCTCTTCCACACCACAGACCCTGGCTGCTGTGTTGGACACCTGGGAGGTAGTAGTCTAAAGAAGGCAGGACCTGCAACAGGGTGATGTGAGTAAGGAGATGAAGGACTGCAATGGACAACTTGGTACACTGAAGAGGTAAAGAGGTTAAAAAGCCTGACCAAGATGGAAGACCCACCCAGCTTTGTTATGGGATTTAGGTGTCCAATGCCTTTCATCCCAACACAGCTGAGGCAGGAGGATTGTAAGTTTCATGGTAAGTTTCTGACACTATGCTTCAGAAAAGAATATATAAAAGGGAAACACACACACACACACACACACACACACACACACAAAACCATTCACATTTGTCATTGTCGTTTCCCCTCTGTAATTGGAAGGTATCAGAATTCTACTTTAGCTCCTGGATCCCAGGGTTGTTCTGAAGTTTCACATTTGTCATTGAAGATGGTCTGGAGTCTCTTCCAATGAGATGTCCCTGCTGTCAAGAAGTAGGGTGCTGATCTCTGAACCAGTTTACATGAGACACGGCTCACACGCTGAAAGCAGCCCCACTTAACCTCTTTCTTGCCTTTGTTTTGTTCATTCATTTTGTCCTATTTATGACTGTTCTAAATTAATATGCACAGCAATTTTTCCCCAGGACAACCCCATTTGCCTTTCTTTCCTTCTCTCTCTCTCTCTCTCTCTCTCTCTCTCTCTCTCTCTCTCTCTCTTTGTTTTGTTTGTTTGTTTGTTGTATTTTCAAGACAGCATTTGTCTGTGTAGCCCTGGCTGGAGTATGCTCTGTAGACCAGGCTGACTTTGAACTCACAGAGATCCACCTGCCTCTGCCTCCACAGTTCTGGGATTGAAGGTGTGCACTACCATTGCCCAATTCCATTCTCCTTTTTTGAAGTCCCAGAAAAAGAAAAAGAAAAAAAATCCCTGACCCTCCCATGACATCAAACTTTGGTAAACAGGGTTGCCGTGGCATGGGAAGAGAATAGACTCAGTACAGGATTTTTCCAGGTGATTCAAAGCAAATCTGCGTTCAGGGCTCACCTATAAAAGGCAGGTGGGGATTGGTGATACGGCTCAGTTGGTAGAAAGCCCTGGGTTTGAGTCCCCTCCTCCCACCTTGCCCACCAACACCTCCACTGTTTGTTTGCTTTTGAATAACTTGAAAGTAGATGGAAAATATACTGTCCCTCAGTCTACATTTTCTAATAAGGAAATTCCTCCTCTGTGTGTGTGTGTGTGTGTGTGTGTGTGTGTATACATGTGTGTGGTGTGCTCACCCATGAAGGTTCACAGGGTGATGTTGAGATGTCCTCCCCCGTCACATCTCCACTTTATGCTTTGAGGCAAGATATGTCACTGAGTCTGGAGCTCCATGTTTCAGCAAGACTGGCTGGTTAACAGATCCAAGGGCTCACCCCAAACACACACCATCTCTGTCCTGCCAGTGCCTAGGGTGTGGGGGCAGAGTATCTGCTGTGCTCAACTTTTTACATGCTGCTGGGGGTCTGAATTCACATCCTCACACTTGCAAGGCAAGCATTTTACCACACTGAGACATCTCCCCAACATCACACACACACACTTTTACATGCCACATTAGCATTAAATTCTGAATTCTTTATATCAAATGATTATTATTATAAACCACGGTCCATATTTCAAGTTTGTCAGTTGCCCAAGTGATAGTTTTCCCCCCCTTCTACCAATGTAGCATTCAATCATGTCTCTTTTCCACTTTTAATCTGGAATATTTCCCACTTCTTGTTACTCATGGAATTGGTGTTTTTCAAAGAATATGGGCCAGTAACTGTACATGTTCTTGAATTGACTGGGTGGTTTTACATCCGCAAAAGGTCAATGAGAAGACACAGGGTGTCTGTCAATCCCTACTTACTATAGAATGTCAGTTTTCTTCACTTGTCAGTGTATGTACTTCTCTGTGTATCTGCTCCTTGTTCACTGAAAACCTTTGAGCAGTCAATAAAGACAGTAATGCTATACAAATACCTTGTTCCTCATATGAACCTCCCCTTTGGTTTAAAATTCAGTATCATCAAAACTGATCTTTCCCTTATTGTTGTAAAAATGGTAAACTTCCAATGGTGTGCTTAACCTGCACACAGACCTGGATTCAGCCCCCAGCACCTAATTCTAGTGATGCAGATAATTGTAATAAACACTCTTTAATCACCTTTAGGTGTGTTTAGAAACTATAAGCATTTGGGGCTGAAGTTTGCCAGATATTATTTCCTTGAGTGTGCTCTAGGTAAATGTGAACAATAATCATTTTAGGTATAAATAATAGGACCAGTCTCAAGACCTGTTTGTTTGTTTTTAAAGGAACCACAAACCCTGCTCAGCATCTGATTGAAAGCTACTGCTACTGTTTGGATATGAAGTATTCTACTAAGGGCTCCTGTGTTAGGGGCTTAGTATCCCAGTGGTTAGTGCTTTGAAAGTTCCTGGAAACTTGAGGAGGTAGGAGGTAATTGAGGGAAATGGGTCACTGGGAACAGGCTCTCAAGGGTGTCTTGTCCTGGCCCTTCCTGTATCTCTCTTTGTTTCATGTCTGTCATGAGGTGAAGAATCTCCTCTGCCGTGTGCCCCTGCCAAGACTGTGGGACCAAGCCACCATGCACCTAACCCCCTGAAACTGTGAACCAAACTGGTATCTCCTTCCTTAAGTTGTTCCCTTAGATATTTTGGTCACAGCTATGGAAAAGTGACTAATACAGGAAATTGGTACCAGATGTGAGGTTGTTGCTATGGTGGATCTGCTTTGGGGGGTATTTGGAGGGGTTTGGAAGTGTGGGATAGACACACCCCAGAATTCTGCATGCTCAGATTGACAGGTGATTCTGGTAGGAGCTCAGAAGACCAGAATGCCTATAACAATATAAACAGCTGAAAACCAGCCTCTAAGGCTTTCAGATGGATAAAAAGACTCAGCCAGGAGCCATTAATGTCACATGAAGCAAAGAATTTGTTGACATCTTTTCCATGCCCTAAGACTTTGTGGCGAGTTGAGCTTTAAAGTAGCAAAAAACTAATTTAGCAGAGGTTATTTCAAGATAGTCTAATATTCAGACTGCAGTATGGGCTGGCTATATCTAGCTACCTTTAGCCAGATTCACATTGAGATTGATGGCAAAAAGCAGAGGAGAAAGACTCGAGAAACCTGTAGTTTGGTCAAAAGTACTCATATAAAATAGGCTTTAAATGCAGTGTGTTTTTGCTATTAAAAGGAAGTCGACTAGGTTTCATCAGAACAACAGAGATGACCAGAGGAAAGCTCCCAGATTATAGTTATCCCAGGCTCAATGAGGCAAAGGGTATTAAATTCATCTGAGAAACTTTTGGTCGAGAAAAGAGAATACTTCAAGGGTACTCCATCCACAAAGGACTACTTCCACAGGTGTTTCCCCTCAGCTGCAAGCACTCAGGCAGGTGGATCTCTGTGAGTTCAAGGCCAGCCTGGTCTACAAAGCAAGTCCAGGACAGCCAGAACTGTTACACAGAGAAACCCTGTCTAGAAAAACCAAAAAAAAAAAAAAAAAAAGAAAGAAAGAAAGAAAGGGGAACTGGTAGTACACATACTGGAAATAAGGATAGATAATAAATAAAGATAGCTCAGTCTGTAAAGCATGAGGATGTAAGTTCAATTCCCACCCACCCCCAAATGTTTTTTGTTTTTGTTTTAGTCTGGGTGTAGTGGCACACACTCACAATTCCAGAACTCAAGCAGGAGAGGCAGGGGAATGATGAGTATAAGGCCATCTCAGATAACATAATAAGACTTCATCTTGAACCAAACCAAACCAAAACAGAAAGATCAGCTATATTTAAGGACATGAGCACTCTAGACCTGGAGGTCACACAGGGAGAACCCTTCTCTCCTTAGCCAAAGATCTCCCTCATTTTCCCATCTCCTGCCTGACAGCAACAGGAATGATGACTCTCTTCAGTCCCAAATGCTATCAGTGTGAAGCCACAGACAAGAAGGAGTAAATAGAAGGTAGATAATTTTTAAAAAATACTGATGGCTCACTTCAGGAAGCCACCCTACCACGGTGCTTGGTGACTGAACCTTTGGGTTTAACTGGGTTCACCCAGGGCTGGGGAATGGTTCTTCTGATGTTCTGCATTTATACAGTGCTTCTATTTTCAAGATACTTCTGTTTTCACTTCCCGTTTTACCCATCCAAGAATAGCCTTCTTATTCTTTCCACTAGGTCAAATGGCAGTTTGTTTTGGATTACACCAAAACCATTCCCCCAAATTTTGCCACACATGAATCTCCAAAATCATGACGAGTGCGGCTGATGTGTTTATTCTGTTACTACACTGGGAATAGCTTCTAAATAGTAAAGCGATTAAATGTCCAGTCCACAGTCTATATCTAAATAGGCACCATCTAGATAAGTGACAGAACATTTCCTGCATCCACGAGAGCCCACTTGTACGCTCTTCCTTCTACGCTCTTCCTTCTGTGCCCTGAAAGACTTATCCCCTAGTATGGCTTCTATGAACATCTTTTACACCTGATTTTGCTTAACTTTTACATAAAAGGAATTATAAGACTAGAACTCTTCCATATCTGGCAGGTCTCATCATTTTCAGTTGGCATAGAAAATAGGAGACGCACTCCATTATGACTTTTGCCCATCACCATCAGTCACTGTCCTTTGTCCCCTTCCTCCCTCCAGGTAGTCCACCATTCTCTTTCTTACACACACACACACACACACACACACACACACATATGCTCCTAAATGAAGATTTCATATATGGAAGAAAACATGTGATACTTTGTCTTTCCCTGTCCCAGATTGTTCCTCTCTCTTATTTTTCCTCCCTTGTTTGACTTTCCTTCACAGTCACTTCAAGGTTTCTCTGTCTTGCTGGAGCTGATTGCTTCTTTCTGGGTTGTTCATTTGTTTGTGCCATTGGGAGATTCCCAAGGTCCCATGCATTCTGGGCGAGTACTTCAGCATTGAGCTAAATCTTCAGCTCTTGTTGTGCTCAGACTGGTCTTAAGTGCATGGCTCAGCCTGACCTTGAACTCTTGATTCTCCTGCCTCTGCCCTCTTGAGTGATAGAATTATAGATGTGTACACCACCACTTTCAAGCCATTTATTTTGTTTTAATTAAGATGTAGTGTCCAGATCTAGAAATGTACTATGGTTTATTTGTTTCTTGATGGAATTGGTTATTTCATCTTGTGGATAGTTTAAATAAAGCTGCGGCCACAGTTGTGGCCACAGTGTTATATAAAAGAGAGGACATGTGTATTCAGTTCTCTTAGTACAAATAATAAAAATGCTGATTCTGGCCCCATGGTTCAGGTCTGTAATTCCAACTATCAAGGAGGTAATGCAGGAAGATCCCAAGTTCTTGGCTGGGCTAGAGTTCAAGCCTGGCCTCGGAAGCTTAGTGAAACCCTGTCTCAAATTAAAAGAAAACCGAGGCTGGCAATGTGGCTTTGTGGAGGGGGTTTACCCAGCAAGTATGAGGCTGTGGGTTTGATTCTCAGCATTAGAACAGAATTGTTGGGTGATAAAACAGAGGCAAATTTAGCTATAGTAGAAACTAACAGGCAGTTTTCCAAAAACAGAACATTTGTTTGCACATCCCTGAAGCAGCAGATACGAATTCTACATCCTTGAAAATATTTTGAGATTGTCAATGTTTACAATTTTAGCCTTTGGGTTTCTTCAAGTTCCTCTTGTATTTTCTGAGTTATTTGCAAGACTGGGTGACCCTCACTTGCTTGTTTTCCTCATTCTTGTTTCTTCTTGTCTTTTCATTTAACCAGATGAAAAGTTTCTTTTCCCAAGTTTCCAGTCAAGTCCTTTGCCTAATTTTTCTTTAGTAGTGAAGACTGAACAAACCCAGGGCCACTCACACAAAACATACACTCTACCACTGAGCTTCATATACCCATTTTTTGTACTTGACTGATTTTCTTTTTTTTTCTTTGTTTTTTAAACAAGTTATAGGAGTCTTTCTTTAAAAATAATGCTTTCTGATACTTGGGGATCTGGGTCAGTTGGTGGCGTGTTTGCCTAGCATGCTCAAAGCTCTGGGTTTGATCCCAACCAACATATAAACAAGATGGGCTAGCACGTGCCTATAATCCTAGCACTTGGGAGGTAAAGTCAAGAGAATCAGGGAGTTCAAAATCATTTTGACTATACAGCCAGCGGGAGGCCATTCTCGGCTTTGAGATCTTGTCTCAAAAAACAAACAGTGGGTGTCTGGATCCTATGAACTCCAACTTTCTTCTAGTCTATGTTTTGCAAATAAAATTATACTTACAAGGGGCCAGAGAGATGGCTCAGCACTTAAGAGCACTGGCTGCTCTTCCAGAAGGCGGAGGTTCAAGTCCCAGCCCCCACATGGCAGCTCGCACCTGTCTGTGACTCCAGTTTCAGGGGATCCGACACTCTCACACAGACATGAATGCAGACAAAACGCCAATGAACATAAAATAAAAAAATTTTTAATTTTCTTATAAGCAGATACAACTACGTGTTAGAAGATAGGGGAAAAAAATCTGAGGTATAGTTCATGGTATCCTTCTGAACTAAAGAAAGTGAGTCAAGGGGCCAGAAAGATTGCTTAGTGGGTGGAGCACTTACCATTCAAGCATGGGGACCTGAGTCCAGACCCCCAGCACCCACGAAAATGCTGGCGAAGTGAGTGTAACTGCCTGTAATCACAGTGTTCAGGGAACAGAGATGAGATCACCGCAGCAAGCTGGCTAGACTGACTAGCTGAATTAGCGAACTCCAGGTTCAAGCTCAGTATGCAAAGTGGTGAGGGAGTTAGAAAGGCCCAGTGTCAGCTTCCAGCCTCTGTGTGCACATACCCACCAACATATTCAGGCATGGATATAAACACTCATACACAGCACATGAGCCCACACTCCCCCCCCCCACACACACAAAAGGAACTGAATCATGTTCTCAGATCAATTATCTAAAAGGTTATGGTTTAATTCAGTTCCACTCACCATTAAAGCATCTATGGACACCCTCTAGAGATTCCAAGGCATGTAAGAGTTTCTCCCCATGAGGTGTTACTATTGAGCAAGTACAGGCAAGTAGGTCAACCAGTGCTCCATATAGGGTGTTAAAGGGCATGTGTAATGTACCTTAGGAAGGAGGCAGGTAGAGAAGGAGGAGTGGAGGAAGAAGACCAGGAGGAGGAGGAGAGACTAACTCATCCTACATGGGCGGGGGAGAGGGCACTCCTGGACAAGGACTCTGGAAGATAGATCAGGAGTTGTCCATGGTTAGACAGGCTTTGCTGGATCAGGAAACACAAGCAACACCCAGAGGAACATAGTGGCCAATGGCCAACATGGATCTGAAGTGGCAAGAACAGTCTTCATTTATTGCTATTTTCCTGTAGCTACAAAAGCCAAGTACCGATTGACAGCTTACCAAAATTTCCCTGGTGCTTCAGAAACATACTGAGTTTCAGAAGCAATGAGTAGTGTTTTCTCACAGTCTACTTCTGGCAAGGGTCTCACATTGAGAACTGAGGGATTTAGCCATCTGACGATATGAGTTAAGAACACCCAAAGAGTCCCAAATGATCATTTAGAGAAGAAGGGCAGATATGGAGATCCCTGACAGCACTGAAGAGCATGGGGCTTGCTAGCCATGGTGGCCATTTAGGAAACTGAGGCAGAAGGCCCAGGCCACACAGCAGGATTTTTAAAATGTGGTACAGGCTTAAAGTGAAATTGTGTATAAGAGCAGGGCTTATGGCTCAACAGCAGAGAGCTTGCCCAGTGTGTGAGGCCCTGGGTTCCATCCCAAGTCTACACACAAGAAACCAAGAGAATCGGGGCCTGAATCCTGTACACTGGCAACACCAGGGAGCTTCAGGGCATAACACTAATGAGACCAGGCCAGCAGAAATTTGAAGTGACAGTCATAAAACTTTAAAGTCTTTCTTTTGGCCACCCAGTAAAGCTCACAAATCTCCCACAGAATATAACTTTATTATTATTTTTCTTATTAATTGTTTTCTTTTTGAAATAAGATTTCACTCAGTAGCACAAGCTGGCATGGAATTCATGATGTAGCCCAGTTTGGCCTTAAATTCATGACCGTCCTCCTGTCTCAATTTTCCAAGTACTTAGATCACAGGTGTCAGCCACATCCTTGGCTAATATTATTTTTAAATGTATAAAATTAAAATACACGATGGGTATGGCATCACACTCCAGTGATCCTAGCTCTTGGGAGGTAAAAGTAGGAGGATTAGTAATTCAAGACCAGTTTGGAATCATAGCAAGTTCCAGGCCAGCCTGATCTACTTGAGACTCCCTGATATGTAAATAAATACATAAAAAGTAAAAGAAACACAATCTTTTTTTAGGTGGAACACACCTGTAATCCCAACACTGGAGAGGCAGAGGCAGGAAGATTTGAGTTCTACCTGGTCTACATAGCAAGTTCCAGGCCAGCCAGGGCTATATAGTGGGACATATGAAAGAAAGAAATACGAAGAGCTAATGAAATGGTTCAGCAGGTAAAGATGCTTGTTCCCAAGCCTACCTAAATTCAACCTCTCCATGGAAGAACTAACTCACAAGTTGTTAGACATCCACAGGCATACTGTGGCATGTGCAAACACACACACACACACACACACACACACACACACACACATTAATGTAAAAAATTTTAAGGATATACAAAAATGTTGAAACACATACACACAAAATATTTTTGAGACAATCTCACTATGTAACCAATGTTGGGCTCAAATTCTCTACATAGGGCAGTCTGGCCTCTGATTCTCCATCTTTCTGCCTCAAGCTCCTGAGCACTGGAGTATGCCTCCATGCCCAACTCCGAAATATTTCCTGTGATAGTTGCTCCATTGTAAGCTAGAGACCTAATATTATAACTTCACAGGTATTGTAAGCAGTGTCTTGAGATAAAAGTGACAATTTCATTGTGATATGAGGATGTCTATCATTCCTGCCAGTGACAGTTATAGGAACTGCTGATATATAATGGTCTGGTACATTTATACATAATCAAAGGAAATGCAATTCTCATTTCTATGAGAACAAAACAGAAACTGAGCCTCTCCTGCAGATTGTGTATACTCCATACATGCACACATCCCAGCTTCAGATCATCTGTTACTAGAGCCCCTTTGCCTATTAGAAGTGGAAACAAGCAGGAAGCAGGATAGCCAGTTAGGCCTCAGTGGCCCAGACTAGAGACTTCAGTACTAGCATTGAGGCAGTGGGTGGGAATCACGAATTTGCAGGTTGGAAGATAGCTGGTTTGAATACAAACTGTCCCCAATTTGTTCAATGTCCAGATGATGGCGCTATTTTGGGGAGGTGGCAGAGCCATTGAGAAGCCTAGCTAGAAGTAGGTCACTGGGGCCATGCTTCTGAAGATCCTACCTGGTCCCCAATCCTGTCCTCCTCTGCATCTTGTCTCTGTACAGTGACCTATCCTGCTGCCCACACCCTCCAGCCTAGTGGATGGAAACCCACAGAAGCTCGAGCAAAATCAATGTCCTCCATACCCCCACGTATTTGGCCTCAGCAGCAGGGGAGTGACTAACTCAGAAAGATGGGAGGCGGCTGGGTAGACGGCAGGGAAGGATGACTGGAATTGCTCACTAAGGCTTCTGGCTTGGGTAAGAGGGAGGATGGCAGACTGTGCCATACCAGGTCATTCAGAGACTATAGTCATAGTTCTGCTAACCTGCCCTCTGGGTCTGCCCTTGCCCTGCTGGAGTCTAATTTCAACACAGCACTCAGAATGACTTCTGCAAAATAAGTAGCTCGTATAATGTCAAAGTCATCTTAGCTGTCCCTAAGGTCCCATGTGATCTAGACCCCTAGATCTAATGTAACGCAGCTAATGTAACCCCTCCTTCAGTCCTCGTTTCCAAGTCTCCTCCACACCCCTTCACCAAGTTCTCTCCACCATTGCTCTTCTTAAACATAGAAGGAAACACCATGACCTTGAACCTTTGCAAGGAATATTCCATGCATCAAACACCCTCTGCCATATTTATCAATACACCAGAGGGTCTGCACCCTTGACCCCCTTTGACTCACCGCAGTGAGATAGAGTCTGACAACGCTTTCTGAAAAAGCTTCTTTATGTTAACGGTGTAACTCCACTATAGAGAGAATGCCCCGTATGCCTCCAGTCCTCAACACAACTAATGTAAGAAGAAGAAAAAAACAAAAAAACAAAAAACCTTACTTGAGAGAGCTGCATGGGTGATCAGGGGCTAGGAATGTGAACTGGACAGCTGATCATCATGAAGTTAGTTAGTTGGTCTTGAACTCTCTGTGTAGCAGAGGCTGGTCCTGAACTCCTGTTCCTCCTATCTCCCCCTCCCAAGGGTTTGGATTATAGGTGTGCTCCACCATGCTTGGCAAGAAAAAAATGTATTTCTTCAGATTTTAAAGCATGTGGTGGGGATTTTCTAATGTTTTGGCATTAGTAGTATTGTAAATCAGTGACTTTTTTGTGTCATTAATGGTTTATTTTGGCCTTGTTTGTGTTTTGTATTTTTTAAGTCTTTTAATACAAAGAAGCAGGTCAAATTTCCATGGAGTAGTTGATCTCAATGGAGGAATGCTAATACCTGCTTTGATTCTAAGTAATCACATATCAAAGACTACTGAGGTGGGGCCATAAGAAGGCCATGCAAGGGCTGAGCTTGTGGCTCAGCTGGTAGAGTCTTTGCTTACCATGCACAAAATATTAGGCTCAATCCCAGCATTGCATAAACTCAGCATGGTGGTGCGCATGGCCTGCAATCCTAGTACTTGGGAGGTAGAGGCAGGGGGATCAGAAGTTCAATGTCATCTTTAGCCATACAGAGAGTTTGAAGACAGCATGGGATACATGAAACTGTGTTTCAATAAGAAGAAAAACAATGAAAGGGAGGAGGAGGATAAGAAAAGGGTGAGGGTGGGTGGGGGCAGCAGCTGCCATACAGAAATCAACATTGTAAAATTCTATGTTGTATGTTTGGGCTGTGTACTAAGGGAGAGGTGTTCTTTTGTTGATACTGTTTTGTTCTGGACACTAGGAATCCCACGCTGGCCTGAAATCCACTGTATGGCCTAGGCTGCCTTCAAATACACCGCAACCTGCTCTGTCCCCCTGAGCTTTGGGATTGCAGGCATGAGCCACCATGCTGTATGGTTGAAGGGACTGCATCAAAATGAAGAACAGTCATGTCTTCAGTGCTCTTGATTTAGAAGCTCTGCTAACTTATTGAGCAAAAGAACTACTTAAATGGTTCGGGCACACATATAATTCAGGCCCGTTTAACTAGAATCCTTTTGTAAAACCTGATTCTTGTATGCTTTCTCTTTTTTCTTTTTCCTTTTTTATTTTTGTCCTCTGAGACAGAGCCTCACTATGTAGTCCAAGCTGGTCTCAAACTTGTGATCTTCTTGAATTTCCCTCTTCCCATACTGGGATGACAGGTATTCTCTACCATGAGAGCTCTCAGAGATCTTCCACAGGAATGGGTATTAAATTTTGTCAACTGCACATTGAGCCATGACGGCCACTAGGTTTCTATTTCCTTTTATCAGATACATCAGTGATATATATGAATTTATGTGAATAGAAACCACACTGTTAAGCAGGTCTGTACTCCTGTAATACTGACATAATACATTGCCACTATATTTTTGAGACTCTCGATGGATCGCCCAGGCTAACCTTGAACTCAGTCCTCCTGATTCAGCCTCCAAAGTGCTGGGATTCTGAGGATGTACCACACCTGCCTCCACCTAGTTTAATTCAGTTTTATGGTCTACATTTCACTCATTCGTTTTAATTTTCAAAAGTTCTTATATAAAATTAGAAATAAAAATTTCACAATTAAAGCAAGCAGTCCTCATCTCTCTCATCTCTAATACCTGTGCTCTCTTTGTAGAGTGATGCAGGCATTCAAATTGCCACCTATTTAGTTAAATGCGACGAGAGAGAATTCCCACATTGCTACCATAGCAGCCAGATTAAGTTTCATGTGGGAATTAGGAGTTCTGGTATTTAGAGATTTGGGTGTTTTAGAAAGAAAGTCTGTACAAACTTGAATTGGTGGAATATAACTAACAGCCTTTGTAGTCCCTTGAAGCTCAGATACACTAATAGTTAACGAATCTGAGCAATTATGAATCACTCAACAGGATCGCCCTAGTACTGCACCCCAAAACTCCAATGCTGCACCCCAACTCATCCACATTGTATCTCAACCCCCTGAGCACTAGAATATGGCCCACCTCACCCCACCCTAAGCCATTTTATCTCCTCTGGGGAAAACATTCTTAATTCTGTTGGTCTAAGAAACATAGCATTTAGATTTTTGACTTAGCCACTTAATCACAGCAGGGCCATCTTGGAATATGTCAGTGTCAGATTCTGGACATTTCAATTTCACTGAGCATCAGCCCCATCTCCTCCATCGTCCTTAATCTAGTTGAATGGATTACCCACTTCTTTATTTTTCAGCCTGTTATCTTGGGCAAGCCATGCCATTAATTTTCAGTTTATCTTGTTCATAGGGTGAGGAAGAATGACTTACTACTCTCTGGATTCCCTGTCATTTATCAGTGGCACCTTCCCATGGATACAAAATGCTGCCCGAGTGAAGGTCATCAGCTGACTCGTCCTTTTGATTTCTGCAAATTTCATCATATTTTATATTTCCAATTCTACTGAGGGACCATGGTCTGGTTAGTGGTTACAGGTTTACCAAGGCTGCTTTCTGCTCCTTGCTTTGTTTCAGGTGTGCTAAGTTTTAGAAAGCTCCTGGCTGAATTTTATAGTGATTGTGGAAGTATTCTAACACACGAGTCTTGATAATATGTTATGGATGTAACCACTATATCTAGAAAACTGCATACTGTAGAAATAATTGTTGTTTAACAGTATTTATATTATTGTTATTTGATTGGTGGCTATTAATCCTTAACCAGTCATTATAAATGAGCACATAGACACCATATGGATTTTAACAAGCCTTGGCCTGAATTGAACAATCTTGGCCCATCTAAGCTAGCACTTAATTCTATTTCTGAATAAAGCCCCGTATAATATATATATATATATATATGTCCCCTGGGCTGTTATTCTCCATGCTAGGCCGATGTTCCAAGCCATGTGAAATGATGTTCTTTTCTCTAACCCATGTTGTGTGTCCTCCTTCCTGCTCTTTGCTTCTTCTTTTGGAGACTTCGGCTTCTACTTCTACTCGAACCCACATGGCTATTCAAAACCATCTGTAATTCTACTTTTAAGGGAATCTGATGGCCCCTTCTGGGATTCATGGGCACTGCATGCACATGGTGCATATACACACATGTAGGCACATACCCATACACATAAAATAAAAAACTGAATAAACCTTTTCTTTTAAATCACTTGGTATTCTTTGAGAACAAGGTGCTATTGATCCCTTCCCTGTTGCCTACTTTCAAGGAGGACTCCATGTTGGAGAGTGAACTGTTTCTAGCTGTGCACATCTGGAGCACATTCCAGTCCTCCCACCATCACCACCATCAGAAAGATATGCCTATCTAGTTGTTAATCAGAATAATGCACAGTTATCTACCTTATCCACTAACTAAGCAGTGTAACACATGCCTATGTGTCTTAGCCAGTTACTAACTAGTGTAACCTACCCATATCTGGCTTAGCAAGTCACTAACCAGTATACCACACTTTTATCTGGGTTAGCCAGTCATTAACCAGCATGATACACTCCTATCTGGCTCAATCCTCTAACCAACAGGCAACTCAACTCTGCAGGCCACTGATGTTGCCGAGGATTGCTTCATGTCAAATATTGATCCTTGGACCAATCCCAGTGGCCAAGAGGATCAGAATTATGGGACAAAGTCACAAGCAAGGGAGTATTCTGAGGCACTTTGCATGGATGAGTGCTACATACTGTGAGAGGCATAACCAGGCTGTCTTGCACCCATGTCCATAACCCGAACAACCATCCTGACTTCATTACTTATTCACATCTTCACAAAATGTCTGTGCTTGAGGCATTCATTTGATGAACAGGACATGGAGGCCCAACCATGTTTCCTGGAATCATCCTGATATGTTCTGACAAAGAGCTAGACATGAGTCAGAATTTACCAGGAGGAAAACACATTGTAGCACAATGCAGAAAAATTACATCCATAGACATTTCTGAGTGGGATATCCAGGAACCCTGTAGTTTTCAATATGTGCCATTCCAATACACCAGGAAACATCTCAGAAGTGCATCACTCTTAGGAAAAAAAAACTTTATGCAAAATTTCTGAATATTAGATTTTTTTCCAAAGATTTTTAAAACTTGTGTGTGTGTGTTTCTCCAGTGCAAGAATAGCAGGCTGTTGTGACTTACTTGATGTGAGTAGTGAGAACCAACTCTAGAACTCTACAATAGCAGCTAGCAGCTTTCCTAACTGCTGTGCCATTTCTTTTTCTTTTTCTTTGTCTTTCTTTCTTTTCTTTTTTTTCTTTCTTTCTTTCTTTTTTTCTTTTTCTTTTTTTTTGTTTTTTTTTTTGAGACAGGGTTTCTCTGTATAACAGCTCTGGCTGTCCTGGACTTGCTTTGTAGACCAGTCTGGCCTCAAACTCACAGTGATCCGCCTGCCCCTGCCTCCCAAGTGCTGGGATTAAAGACACGCGCCATCACACCCAACTCTGCTATGCCGTTTCTTCAGCTCCAGAGTGTTAGATTTTTTGCTGGAGCATTTTACTCAATAATGGATGGTAGAATTCCTGGGATTTAGTACAAATGATGGTGAGTTCCCAAAATATGTGCTCGGGATAACCCACCAACTCTTTGAAGAATTATGCCACACTGGCCTGATGCTAAGTAACAATCAAATCCTCAGCCATGCATTGCAAATTTCCCAAACACAGACTATTCACTGAATGTGTTGCCTGTTTCCCCATCTCTCTCTTTCTAAAAGCAGTTTCAAAATGGTTCCTTCAGGCCAGGCGTGGTGGAGCACACCTTTAATCCCCACACTCACCAGAGGCAGAAGCAGAGTCAGGCGGATCTCTGTGAGTTCAAGGCCAGCCTGGTCTACAAAGTGAGTCCAGGACAGCCAGGGCTACACAGAGAAGCAAAAATGGTTCCTTCCTCAACACTTGAAGACAGTCTTGTGATGGTTTCCAGCCCTTACCTTATTTGACATCTCTGCTGCAGCTGAGGTAACTGAATGCCCTTTTTCTAGATCCTCCATAGGCCTGTCCATCTCTTCTTCTACTGTGGAGATACCACCCTGTGTGCTTAGAGTGAGATCCTGTCCACAGGTCCCAAGACTTTTCTGCTTATGAATGTAGGTGTAGATGCTTATGGGTTTTCAAACACAGGGTGTCTAAAACGAAACTTCTCCCATTCCCACTTTTCCCTTTCCCCATCTCTCACCAGCCACCCTGCTATTTCTCTTCCATTTCACTTGTTTTTCATTCTTTATGTTTTATAAAGACATAAATGTTGTAATCATGTCTACCCCCATTTCCCTCTCCAATTCTCCCCATGCCCCTTAACAACTGCATTTATTTTTTTAAATATAATTCCTACTTCACTTATTAAAAGTAGATGAGTTGGTAACGAAAATGTGGTACATACACATTGCTGGAACTTTACTCAGCCAAAAAAAGAAAAATGAAATTTTCAGGAAAAAAAAAAGTAGATGAAAGCAAATTAAATTATGTAATCTAGGTTCAGGAAGACAAATGCAATGCATACTTGTGGATGGCAACTAGAGAACGATACCCAGGCTTGACCTCTGACCTCACACCTACATGCTCATACATGTCATGCACAGAGACCTCCCACAGCTCAACGAACCTGCAGAATAATTAAAAGTTGCCATGGCTTTAAATTTAGAAGCTTTTGTGTATCTAGGTACAACAGTCACTTCTGCAGGCAGGAGCTAGAACTATTTCTTACCTCCTTGTACCTGTGGTCACAGACAGTAGACAGCGTCACAAAAGCCCAGACCAGCCAACTAATGGAAGGGAAGGCGTAGGATTGCTTATAGAAGCTGATATCTTGGCTATGCCTCTATAATCCTTCACTTTTAGGAGGAAAGGAACTTGGTGGATTTAATGAACAGCCAGAAACCATTTAGAAAAGACAGCTTACACTTTAGAGAGGAAACCCACACAGTTTGGTCTGTCTGCTGTTAATTTACCCTGAAAGGCTAGATTTAGTCATACATCCTAATTAACTCTGTGTTTTTAATTTCCATATATATTATGATGAAAAAAAGCTACCAAGTGTCATATTGAAATGAGTATATTTCTGGGCATAGTGGCACACAACCTGCAATAACAATGCTTGGGAGGTTGAGAGAAGGATCTTGAGTTCTATGTCAGCCTGGTTTACAGTGCCAAACTCAGCCCCTCAGCAAACAAACAAACAAGAACAATGTATTTGCATTTGATGATTCTTAAATATTCTTTCATGATTGTCCTTTAACTATAAATAGTAGAATTGCTTTTTTTTTTTTTTTTTGGTTTTTTCGAGACAGGGTTTCTCTGTGTAGCCCTGGCTGTCCTGGACTCACTTTGTAGACCAGGCTGGCCTCGAACTCACAAAGATCCACCTGCCTCTGCCTCCCGAGTGCTGGGATTAAAGGCGTGCGCCACCACCGCCTGGCGTAGAATTGCTTTTTAAAACTATTTTTATTTAATGCACATGGGGTTTTGTCTGTGTGTATGTCTGTATATTGCATGTGTACCTGGTGCCTGAGAAGGTCCAGAAGAGAGTATCAGATCCCCTAGACCTGGAATTACTGACAGCTATAAGCTTCCATGTGGGTGCTGGGAATTGAATCTGGGTCCTCTGGGAGAGCAGCCATCTCTCTGGAATTACTTTTGATATCTGAAGATTTTCTTAACATTTTCAACTGGTTTACAATACCTTTTGGAGAATTAAAGACCTTCATGGTTTAGTGACCAATCTCTGGACTTGTGACCTCTTTTACCACATGGCTAAGTTCCTGCCTATGCCTCTTTTGTGTTAATCTCTCTCTTGCAGTGATGGGATCTCATGCCAGATAAGCACTCTGCTATGGAACCTATCTCCAGCCCTTTCAAAATATGTTTTGTTTTGTTTTGCTTTGTTTTTTTTTTTTTTTTCGAAACAGGGATTCTCTGTATAACAGCTCTGGGTGTCCTGGACTGGCTTTGTAGACTACGCTGGCCTTGAACTCACAGAGATCCTCCTGCCTCTGGTTTGGTTTTTAAGATAGAATCTCAACTGGGTGTGGTGGCACACACCTTTAATCTCAGCACTCTGGAGGCAGAAGCAGGTGAACCTCTGTGAGTTAGAGGCTAATCTAGTCTACAGAGCTGGTTCAAGGGAAGCCAGGGCTACACAGTGAGATTCTTTCTGGAAAACAAAAAAAAACAAACAATAAATAGATAGATAGATAGATAGATAGATAGATAGATAGATAGATAGATAGAATCTTACTATGTGGCCTTGGTTGACTTGGAATGCATTGCGTAATCCAGGCAACTTTAGGCTAGTCTCAAACTTAACAGCTATCCTCCTGTCTCAGCTCCTGAGTGCTAGGATTACAAGTGTTCTCTCAAAAATTTTCTACTCTAGCATATAATTATATTTATTATTGTGGAGGGTATGTGTGTGTGTGTGTGTGTGTGTGTGTGTGTGCATGCATGGAGGTCAGAGAACAACTTATGGGAGTCAATCTTTTCTTCCATCATGTAGGTAGGTCTCAAGGCTAGGGTGATTGAACTCATGTCAGCAGGCTTGGCAGCAAGCACCTGTTACCACCTAAGCCATTTAGCCAGCCCTCTTTTCTGTTTTTTATACTCCTTACAACTAAGCAGAAAAGGGTGTGCTGAGTTCCACCTCTTGAGGTCCATTCACCCATATGCCTTCTACAAAAGCTGTTATATGACCTCAGCTGTTGTGCTAAGCTAAGTATTTCAGATTATCTCTGACTGTTCTGTCTCCCCTTACCAAGATTAACTTAGAAGTGATGGAAGAACAAGTCAGACTTTTGTCTCCCCCCTGCTTTTTTTAATTGTACAAGAGATTATTAAATAGTGTCCATGGGAAGTCTACCAGGGGCTAACATTGGTAGCCACCACTATATCAAAGAACTCCTTCCATTGTCCAAAGGCTCAGTTCACAATGCTGGAACATCTCAGTGACTAGAGTATTTGTCTCTCCATGTTCTGTTCTGCTCAAACCAGCTTTGGAGGTACAGTTAATAACTTCAGTTGTTAACTTTATTTTACTGTACATGTCTAATCATTTAGAAAATACTGCTTTTTTAACAACAGATTTTCATGTATTTGATCTGAAGTATGATAATGACAACGATGATGATGGTTGGAGAGGTGGTTCAGCAGTTACAAGCACTGGTAGAGGACCTGTGTTCCTTTCCCAGCTCATAACCATCTGTAACTCTAGTGCCAGGAGATCCTATGCCCTCTTCAGGCCTCTAGACGCACTGCATGCATGTAGTACACAGACAAACCCACAAGTGAATAAATAAATACCCACACACGTAAGTATAGTTGTTTTATTTTTCCTTTGGTACTAGAGATTTGAACCAGGACCTTGTGCATGGTAGGCAAGCACCCTACAACTGAGCAAGTATCCCAAACCCTCACTCATACATAACAAATAAAAACAAATCTTTAATAACAACAACGATAATAACATTGCTAATCTGTGCTTTACAAAAAGCGTGGGTTAAAAAAATCATACCTCTAAAAATTTAGAAACACAGACTATAAAGTGAGGGAGAGAGTCGACCACAGATGGTCTTAGCCCTTCCTGTTGTGATTCTCATATGAAAAAAAAAAGTTTCTTTAAAAAGTGTGTTTTTTCCAGTGAAGCTAAAGCCATGAAATTTTGTACTTCTTCATCTGGGTTTGCCTACAAACTGAGTGGCTAATGGCAGCAGCCCTTGTTGCTTTTTTTAGCTACAATGATTCTTGACATCTGTTTGTGTTTAAGTGATGACACAACATCAGAACACGCAGTGTCATCGTGTCACATTGTTATAGCACAACAAGAAAATTACAGCTCCTCAACAATAACATGGTGTAAGAAGTGTCCGCTTGGCGGTGAGTCAGTGCTTTAGAAGTTACGAGCTATTTTTAGCTCATCCAGTGCTTCTGAAGCTTGGGCTCTTAAGTCCTAGCAGACAGGGAACAAATTTAGGGGTACAGTGGAAAGGGCCTTCCTTGGTCCCCAACAACTCTTCCCTGGTATGTATGGCTCTCCACCTTCCCGTCCAGACCACATCAAACACGGATTCCACGGGGAAACTGCATGCCTTTAGGGCTGGATCCCAGCTCTTCTGCGCCAGGCCAGCATCCCTGTGGAGGAGTAGAAACTATAATTATCTTCCCATCTGGGTAAGCCCTGGGATGACACCTCCCAGGTGACCCTAGTGCACTCGGAGCGCAATTCCACGGCTGCTTAGGCGCGTGGCGTGGTGCAGGCGGACCCCACCCTCGCCGGGGGAAGACCGGTCCCCAAACTCCAGGCGCGCGGCGGCGTTGCCATAACAACCGGCGCGCGCAGCCCAGCCGGAGGAAGTGACGAGGGTGGGTTGGCTGTTGTTGGGACACGTGACCCGGGCAGTGTTTTGACAGGGCAAACAGAGAGAAAGAGTGGAGTGCGAGCGAGCGAGGGACTGGTGGCTGCGCTGGGCGCGGCGTTCGGCGTCTCAGCGGCGGCCGCGGGGTCGCTGCACGCTGCGCTCGGGGAGGCGTGGCCCGGAGCACGGAGTGTGATGTGAGCGGCCGGGCGGCCGCGGAGAGCAGTGCCGGGAGGAGGAGCGAGGGGTCCCGGAGGGCGGCGGCGAGCGGGCGGGCCATGGGAGCCGCTCCCGGGTGGGCAGAGCCACGCGTGGGTCGGCGCGGCTGAGGACATGCCCAGGCTCTGCTGCTGACCGGCTCCGGCGGGAACCCGGCTACCGAAGCCTGGGCGAGGCTAGCCAGAGGGGAGCTCCGCAGGTGAGGCCCGGGGGACAGAGGGGGCTACTGCGCCCCGGCTCCTGCGGAGGTGCCCAGAGGAAACTTGGCCGAGGGCTGCCTTGGCTCCCGGGGCCCGACTCTTCCTCCTCCGTGCCTGTACCTCCAGGGCATAAATAGATCTTGCTTGTGCTTCCGAGACGCTGTGTCAGAGGAGGACACCTTGGCCTGGAGAGCGCAGGGGCGGGGGACAGGGGTGCTAGGCCCGAGGACGCCGTGAGAGGCGGTGCAGACTTGAGTTTTTGGGTTTTTTTTCCCTCCTTCAGACCTGCCCAGGATTCTGTCACCGCAGTCTGCACCAGGAAGAGGCCTAACTTGGTAGTTGTTCTTGCAAGATCCGGAGGTTTAAAAACAAGACCCGATTCTTTCTTTCTTTCTTTCTTATTTATTTATTTTGATTTTGATCTCTTAGCACTTGGAAAACGAAGCAGACGCCGTTGAGTCAGCGGTGTGCAGATCGGAAGAGCACACACCTGTGTTTTACAGCACTTTGGGTGGAAATTGGATGCGAAAATGAAGCCAGACCGAGGTAAATGATTTATTTAAGTAGGACTTGAGTTCTGTTTTGTTTCTCTGTCTCCTTTTAGAGGCGTTAACCTAATTTTCCACAAGATCAACCATTCCTGTGTCAGACGTGATGAGCAGTTTCTGTGAAGATACCAGCCGCTGAGGAAAAAGATGGACTTATGGAGTAGGTGGTTAAGATCAGATGGGAGAACCTATTTAGAGAGTGTTTGGTGTGTGACAGAATGAAGGTATCAAGAGTAGCATTTTTTTTTTTTTTTTGGTTTTTTTCGAGACAGGGTTTCTCTGTGTAGCGCTGGCTGTGCTGGACTCACGTTGTAGACCAGGCTGGCCTCGAACTCGCAAAGATCCACCTGCCTCTGCCTCCCAAGTGCTGGGATTAAAGGCGTGCGCCACCACCGCCCGGCTTAAGAGTAGCATTAATGAGTGGCCACAGGCTTAGTATTCTTTTTAGCTGCAGTTCCTCTTTTTTTTTTTTTTTAGATAAAGTCAACCCAACTTCAGAAAAGTGTGTCAACTTTTGGAAGAACTTGAGTTTGAACTTGAGAAAGAGTATTAATTTGTAATCATTATTGTTTTCATCAATTGTTTTTTGTTTTCTTTTCGTAGGTTTTTTTTTCTTTTCTTTTTTTGGAGACAGGGTTCCTTTGTGTATCTCTGGCTGTCCTGGACTCGCTCTGTAGACCAGGCTGGCCTCGAACTCAGAGAGATCCACCTGCCTCTGCCTTCCAAGTGCTGGGATTAAACGCATGCGCCACCACCGCCCGGCTTCTTGTTTTTTTAGATAGGGTTTTGCCACATTGTCTAGGCTGGCACAGGTCTCACCGTGTAACCCAGGTTGGCCCAGAACTCACCAATGATCCTTTTACCTTGGCCTCCACAGTGGCATTACCGGCAGTACAACACTGGGACCCCTCATGAGTTCATCTCTTTGCTCTACGTGAATTTCAGGTTTTTTTTTTTTTTTTTTTTTGGAGTACCCCAGTCTCTCATTGGGACAATTAGGACCCAATTTTCCATTCTAAAACTGTATTTTCTTTTTTTTGTGGGGTGGGGTGAGGGGGGCGAGAGGTGTGTTGAGACAGGGTTTCTCTGTGTAGCCCTGGCTGTCCTGGAACCCCCTCTGTAGATCAGGCTGGCCTTGAACTCACAAGCCTGCATCACCACCACCAGGCTCTAAACCTATATTTTCAAGACTTAGAGAATAATGTATGTATCCTGCCCCTCCCCCAACCCGGTTATTTTGAATAAAAAACAAAGGGTGTCATAAGCCTAGGAGATGGGTCAGTTGGTAAAGGTGCCACCAAGTCTGATGATCTGAGTTCAAACCCTAGAACCTACAGGGTAGAAGGAGTGACCCTACTGCTGAAAGTTGCCCTCGGACCTCAACCCATGCATATTTGTACACTGGGCACATACTGACCCAATAAGTGGATATTTTTTAAATAATACAAAATATCTTAAAAAGAAAAAGCTTATCTCTGTTGCCCCAGGCTGGCCTATAGGTAGAGCTCCTCCCGTCTCAGTCTCTTGGGTGCTGAGATTACAGGCATATAGTACCACACCAGTTTCAGTTTGCTTTTCAAAGTCTTCAAAAGAAGTGGGGTTT
Source organism: Lophiomys imhausi (assembly GCA_907164525.1). Taxonomy (NCBI): domain Eukaryota; kingdom Metazoa; phylum Chordata; class Mammalia; order Rodentia; family Muridae; genus Lophiomys; species Lophiomys imhausi. Next base: position 2,520,883 of record CAJQZJ010031917.1, read on the forward strand.
TGTTTTGGTTTTGGTTTTGATTTTTCGAGACAGGGTTTCTCTGTGTTATAACTCTGACTCTGTAGGCCAGGCTGGCCACAAACTCAGAGATCCTCTGCCCCCTGAGTGCTGAGATTAAAGGCATGTGCTACCATGCCTGGCCAAAAAACTGTTTGTTAGCCTTCTGATTAAGGGTAAAGACAACTTTTGAGAGGAGTTTGATATGGTAGTGGTTAAGTGTAAGGGCTTCTTAGATGAGATTTTGATTCCAAGGAATGATGCATTATGTATCATTGTGTTCAGAAGGAAGGACTAGACAGCAGCATTCATCCAAATCTGAGATTTCAGGATTTGAAATAGTGATTTATCCTCTGAGGTGGATTTACAAGAACCTGTGCATTAAAACGATTGTTTGCCCATACATAATCTTTCAAAATGATTAGAAATACAGATGTCTAGTTAAAATATGTCTTTTGGTCATAATAGTTACTAAAATATACTAGGGAGAACTGGGAGAGAGCTATATTTAATTTCATGCTTTATATTAGTTTTCAAATATTTTACTGTTAATTAAAAGAAGTTTGTAGATAGTGCCTGTAGAAGTGTCATTAGGTGCTTGTTACTGAGAGGGCTGCCTGTACCATGCTAAATTTAAATTTTTAGATTATATCAGTGACTGTGGAAAAACTGGCACTGAGGTCAGAGGCTGCATCTCAGAATAAACAGGCAAATAAAATCAAAGTCACTGTTTGTTTTGGATTATTGTTAAAAAGTTGATTTAAAGCCACAGCAGTTGAAAAATAGCATTTACAGCAGAAACTTTCAAAAAGTTGTTTATCTTAGATATAACTGTAACTACGCAATAAAAGGTTTCATTATATACTGATACAAATTAGTAAGGAAAATAAATCCATTTATCAAGATTCTCAAAGAAATGAGAGTAAGTTTCTTTCCCTTGAAAGTTGTTGCCAGGTGGTGGTGGCACACGCCTTTAATCCCAGCACTTGGGAGGCAGAAGCAGGCCTGGTCTACAAAGTGAGTCCAGGACAGCCAGAGCTACAAAAAGAAAAACCCTCTCTAAAAAAAACCAAAAAAAAAAAAAAAAAAAAGAAACAAAGTTGTTGGTCCCTTTATTATTCTCAGGTAAAAATGAAGTATTGTGATTTTATTCCATAAAAACATGAACTGTCTGGCTCATGGATTCTTTTTTTTTTTTTTAAACAAGATTCAAAGTAATTACAATTTTACAATTGCAATTACAAAATTACAATTTTTTTCCTTTATTTTTTATTTCTTCAAGTTACATCTCAATCGCAGTCCCCTCCCTATTCCCCCTCCAGTCCCACCCTCCCACCCTCAACCCCCCATCCTCTTCCCTTTTTTTTTCTTTTAAGTTTAAGGTATATCTTATTTCCCCCTACAGTTTCTCCTTTCAGTCCAACAAATGGCTCTTTCTCTTATAATAATAAATACAATACAGTACAACAGAGGTAATTAGGCCACAGTTATGAGGGTTATATGGCTTAACGTACATTCCCAATGACCAGTCCATATGTATTTGGTACCTGACTTTAACATTCTACTATCTAAACGTCTCCATGAGTTTAAAGTTCTATATCTGACTCAACATTCATACTAATTGGGACACAATTTTGAAAGTATCTTCTTAGATGTATAACATTCTCTTGACTCCTAAACAACTCAAAATTTAATTATGAGACTTTATCTATCTGTTCTTCAATCACCTCAGAGACCTGAGAGGGATAAATATATCTGATTTTATAGGAAGTACAGGGTCTGCAGCTTCCCAAACTAAGAAATGACATACCAGTGGCTGCCTGGACAGTTCCCATTTTCTCTCCATACATTACAGCATCGCTCTTCAGTCGTTTGGCCCCGCTTCTCTGACAGACATTGATTGTAGAGCAGGGGTTATGAAGGACTTACCTACCCTGTCTTGGCAGAGCTAGGCTGTCGACTTACCTGCTTCCAGGTTTTGTCCTTTTTGGACAGCATTCTATCTACAGTTGGAGCAAGGGGCTTTTCCTACCAAGAGATAGGCTTGCGACTAATTCAATCATCTCCCACTGGAGATTCTTCGATGCTCATCTTCTACTTGGAGGAGAATAGGGGGTGCTGTCAGGAGTTGATATGTCTTGATATAAAAAAATCTAAAGTTATGAAAACATCTTTGAATGCCATATTCTGTAGGTCTCTTGAGGTTTTTGAAGAGGCCCTATCTGTCTCTTATATTAGGGTAAGCAGATGTTGCTTGTCTCTTAGCAGGTTTATTTCTGATTAGCTTAGCAAGTAACTATAATATGCTGTCATAGTAACTAACAGAATGACTGGCTTGCATAACCATTAGTTTGCATTTCTTAATTATCCTAAACAGTTCATGACAGTTAGTAGTAAAAGGCCGAAACATCACATTTCATTTTTTTTTCTTTACCTCCTAACCCTTCCATCCCATTTCTCTGGGGTGGGGTGTCCTTATATAACAGTCCCTCATCTCAGTTGAGAGGTCGTATGAGGGCCAAGAGCCTCTTCATTCATTGGGGATCTATGAAGCAGTACCATCAGTGAAAAGTGTCTCGTTGCTTGGGAGAGAGAACTACTAAACAAACAAATCAATAAGCATACAATAGATAAAAAAGACTAAAAATAGAAAAAATATAACTAATATATAAAAATTAAAAATAAGTCTATGTCCAAGTTCCCTTTGGTGTGTTAGTTGTAGTATTGATACCTTCTACTATATAGCTAAAATCCTACTATAAGTGAATAGATGCCGTATGTGTCCTTCTGAGTCTGGGTTAGTTCACTCAGGATGAGCTTTTCTAGTTCCATCCATTTGGCTGCAAATTGCATAATTTCATTGTTTCTGATAGCTGAATAATATTCCATTGTGTAGATGTACCACAGTTTTTTAACCCATTCTTCGGTTGAGGGACATCTGGGTTGTTTCCAGTTTCTAGCTATTACAAATAAGGCTGCTATAAACATAGATGAGGAAACTTCCTTATGATTCCGTGAAGAGGCATTTGGGTGTATACCTAGAAGTGGTATGGCTGGGTCCTGAGGCAGAGCTATTCCAAGTTTTCTAAGATCTCGCCATACTGACCTCCATAGTGGTTGCACAAGCCTGCATTCCCACCAGCAATGGAGTAGGGTACCCCTTTCTCCACACCCTCGCCAGCATGTGCTGTCATTTGAGTTTTTGATCCTAGCCATTCTGACAGGTGTGAGATAGAATCTCAGAGTCATCTTGAGTTGCATTTCTCTGATGATTAAGGATGTTAAGCATTTCTTCAAGTGTCTCTCAGCCATTAGCGATTCCTCCTTTCTGAATTCTCTATTTAGCTCTGTCCCCCATTTTTTGATTGGATTATTTGGCTTCTTGGCATTTAATTTCTTGAGTTCTTTGTAGATTTTGGATATTAGCCCTCTGTCAGATGTGGGGTTGGTGAAGATTTTCTCCCAGTCTGTAGGCTGCCGTTTTGTTCGAATGACAGTGCCCTTTGACTTACAGAAGCTTTTCAGTTTCATGAGGTCCCATTTATTGATTGTTGATCTCAAGTCCTGAGCTGTTGGTGTTCTGTTCAGGAAGTTGTCACCTGTGCCAATGAGTTCAAGGGTTTCTCCCACTTTATCTTCTAGTAGATTTAGTGTGACCGGCCTTATGTTAAGGTCTTTGATCCACTTGGACTTTAGTTTTGTACAAGGTGATAAGTATGGGTCTAGCTTCATTCTTTTACAAATGGACTACCAGTTGGACCAGCACCATTTGTTGAAGATGCTGTCCTTCTTCCATTGCGCCGTTTTGGCTTCTTTGTCAAAAATTAGGTGGCCATAGGTGTGTGGGTCTATTTCTGGATCTTCAATTTGATTCCATTGATCTACTGGTCTGTTTCTGTACCAATACTATGCTGTTTTTACAACTATTGCTCTGTAGTACAGCTTGAAATCTGCGATGGTAATACCTCCAGATGTTTTTTTATTTTACAGGATTGATTTAGCTATTCTGGGCTTTTTGTTGTTCCATATGAAATTGAGACTAGCTCTTTCCAAGTCTATAAAAAATTGTGTTGGTATTTTGATAGGAATTGCATTGAATCTATATATTGCTTTTGGTAGGATGGCCATTTTTATTATGTTGATCCTGCCTATCCATGAGCATGGGAGATCTTTCCATCTTCTAAAGGCCTCTTCCATTTCTTTCTTCAAGGGCTTGAAGTTCTTGTTGTACAGGTCCTTTACTTGCTTGGTTAGAGTTACCCCCAGGTATTTTATGTTGTTTGTGGCTATTGTGAAGGGGGTTGTTTCCCTTATTTCTTTCTCAGCCCCTTTGTTTGTTGTATAAAGAAGGGCTTCTGATTTTTTTTGAATTAATTTTGTATCCAGCCACTTTGCTGAAGGTGTTTATCAGCTGTAATAGTTCTCTGGTGGAATTTTTGGGGTCGCTTATGTATACTATCATATCATCTGCAAATAGGGATAATTTGACTTCTTCGTTTCCGATGTTTATCCCCTTGATGTCCTTTAGTTGTCTTATTGCTCTAGCAAGAACTTCAAGTACTATATTGAAGAGATATGGTGAAAGTGGACATCCTTGTCTTGTCCCTGAGTTTAGAGGAAATGCTTCAAGTTTCTCACCATTTATTTTGATGTTGGCCACTGGCCTGCTGTATATTGCCTTTATTATTTCTAGGTACAGCCCTTGTATGCCCGTTCTCTCCAGAACTTTTAGCATGAAGGGGTGTTGAATTTTGTCAAATGCTTTTTCTGCATCTAGCAAGATTATCATGTGGTTTTTTTTTCATCTTGTTGATATGGTAAATGACGTTGATAGATTTTCGTATGTTGAACCATCCCTGCATCCCTGGGATGAAGCCTACTTGATCATGGTGTATGATACTTTTGAGTGTTCTTGAATTCAGTTTGCTAGTATTTTATTAAGTATTTTTGCATCTATGTTCATGAGGGAGATTGGTCTGAAGTTCTCTTTCTTTGTTGGGTCTTTGTGTGGTTTAGGAATCAGGGTGATTGTGGCCTCGTAGAATGAGTTTGGCAATGTTCTTTCAGATTCTATTTGGTGAAAGAGTTTGAAAAGTATTGGTGTTAGCTCCTCTTTGAAGGTCCGGTAGAATTCCGTGCTAAAACCATCTGGCCCTGGGCTTTTTTTGGTTGGGAGATTTTTAATGACTGTTTCTATTTCCTTAGGGGGTATAGGGCTGTTTAATCTGTTTATCTGATCTTGATTTAGCTTCGGTAGGTGGAATCTATCAAGAAAATTGTCCATTTCACTTAAGTTTTCAAATTTGGTGGAGTATAGATTTTTAAAGTAGGATCCAAATATTCTCTGGATTTCCTCAATGTCTGTTGTTATTTCACCCTTTTCATTTCTGATTTTGTTGATTTGTGTTTTCTCCCTCTGTCTTTTAGTTAATTTGGCTAAGGGTCTGTCTATTTTGTTGATTTTCTCGAAGAACCAACTCTTGGTTTCATTGATTCTTTGTATAGTTCTTTTTGTTTCTAAGTTGTTGATTTCAGCCCTAAGTTTGATGATCTCCTGCCTTCTGCTCCTCTTGGGAGTGTTTGCCTCTTTTTTTTCCAGTTCATCCAGTTTAGCTGTTAATTCGCTAATATGAGCTGTCACAATTTTCTTTTTGAAGGCACTTAGTGCTATGAACTTTCCTCGTAGCACAGCTTTCATTGTGTCCCATAGGTTTGGGTATGTTGTGTCTTCATTTTTGTTGGATTTTAAGAAGTCTTTGGTTTCCTTATTTATTTCTTCCCTGACCCAGTGGTCCTCTAGTAAAGAGTTGTTCAATTTCCATGTGAGTGTAGACTTTCTGTTGATTCTTTTGCTATTGAAGTCCAGCTTTATTCCATGGTGGTCTGATAAGATACAAGGGGTTATTTCAATTTTCTTATATCTGTTGAGGCTATCTTTGTGTCCAACTATATGGTCGATTTTGGAGAAGGTTCCGTGAGGTGCTGAGAAGGTGTATTCTTTTGTGTTTGGGTGAAACGTTCTGTAGATATCTGTTAGGTCCATTAGGTTCTTGATCTCTGTTAGACTCATTATTTCTCTGTTTGGCTTCTGTCTTGATGATCTGTCCATAGTTGTGAGTGGGGTGTTGAAGTCTCCCACTATTAAAGTGTTTGGATCGATGTGCGATTTAAGTTTTAGAAGCGTTTCTTTTATAAATGTAAGTGCCTTTGTATTTGGGGCATAGATATTCAATATTGAGATGACCTCTTGGTGTATATTTCCTTTAATGAGTATGGAATGCCCTTCTCTGTCTTTTTTTTATTAACTTCAATTGGAAGTCTATTTTGTTTGATATTAGGGTGGCTACTCCAGCTTGTTTCCTGGGTCCATTTGCTTTGAAGACCTTTTCCCAGCCTTTTATTCTGAGATAGTGTTTATCTTCAATAGTGAGATGTGTTTCTTGTATACAGCAAAAAGATGGGTCTTGTTTACGGATCCAGTCTGTAAGTCTGTGTCTTTTTATTGGCGAGTTTAGTCCATTGATGTTGATGGATATTAGTGACCAGGGGTTGTTATTTCCCATTATTTTGGTATAGCTGGCCGTCTTGTGTTTCTCTTTTGTTTAGTTGCTGTGGAGGTTTCTATTTCCTCTGTTTTCTTGGGTGTAGTTATCTTCTCTGTGTTGGAATTTTCCTTCTAGGATCTTCTATAGGTCTGGGTTTGTGAGGAGATATTGTTTGAATTTGATTTTGTCATGGAATATGTTGTTTTCTCCTTCTGTGTTGATAGAGAGTTTTGCTGGGTATAGTAGTCTGGCTGGGCACCTCTGTTCTCTCAGGGCTTGTAGGACATCCCTCCAGGCCCTTCTAGCTTTTAAAGTTTCTGAGGAGAAGTCAGGTGTGATTCTGATGGGTCTGCCATTGTATGTGACTTGGCCTTTTTCTCTTACAGCTTTTAATATCCTTTCTTTGTTCTCTACATTTGGAGTTTCTATTATTATGTGGCGAGAGGAGTTTCTTTTCTGATCTAATCTGTTTGGTGTTCTGTAAGCCTCTTGGATTTTTACTGGCATCTCTTTCTTTAGGTTTGGGAAGTTTTCTTCTATGATTTTGTTGAAGATATTTCCTGGACCATGGAGTCGGGAGTCTTCTCTTTCCTCTATGCCTATAATTTTTAGGTTCTGTCTTTTCATTGAGTCCTTGATTTCTTGGATGTTGTGGGTGAGAGATTTTTTAGCCTTCTCATTTTCTTTGGATGTTGTACTGATTTCTTCCATCGAATCTTGCATGCCTGAGATCCTGTCTTCCATCTCTTGCATCCTATTGTTGATACTCACATCCGTAGTTCCTGTTCTCTTCTCTTGATTCTCCATTTCCTCTTTTAACTCTGACTGTGTTTTCTTTATTGTTTCCATTTCTATTTTCATGTCTTGAATGGTAGTGTTCGTTTTGTACATTTCCTTCTCCAGTTTGCTTGTTTTTGTCTGGAGATCTTTCATTGCTTTATCCTTTTCCTGTTCAAGCTGGGTCACCTTGGCTTGGAGCTCTTTAATGATGTTATTCGTTGTTTTGACTTGTAAGATTGTGGCTTCTTTGAATTCCTTCATAGTTTTAAGTTCTTCTTGAAGGGACTTTATCACTTTCCATAATGTAGAATTGTCATCGTTTTCATGTGTTTCAGTTGTGTTGAGGTGGTTCAGGCTGAATGGAATAGCGTTGCTTTCTTTTGTTGGAGACATTTCGCTCTGTTTTTTTTTTTTTTTGTCTCTGGCCTCTGGCCATGAGGAAATTTTTTTTTTTTTTTTTTTTTTTTTGCTGTCTTCTGGACTTGGGTCCAAAGGGGGCACTGTGGTGTAGGAGTTGCCTTACTCCACCCCTATAAGGAGAGTTATTCAGTCCCGCCTCCCAGGTGGGGACCTAATTAATTCAGGTGGCGGAGCTGTGCACAAGGAAGCTCTGATTCCCCGCCGGAAGGGCCCTTACTAGTACAAAAGTTCGATATAGGACAGTTTCAAATATCTCACAGTTTGCCCGGGGTTGGTTCCTGTAGGGGGTAAATCTGCAGTTCAGCTCCAATAGCCTTGCTGCTCCCGAGGCTTGGAAGCTGGCCTGTGATGTCACAGACTGGGATCTGAAGGCACTTTGCAGTGGAGCTACTTCACTTCCAAGGGTCGCAACCTTTCCCAGATAATTGGATTGTCTGTGTGAGACCTGGGAGTGCCCAGCAGGGTGGGGATTATCTCTGTGTGGTTTCTGAATCTGCAGGCTGGGTATTAGGTTGGAACTTACCAGGTATTTCTCCTTTTGGGGGGATGGGTTATCCCGATTCCTGGGTCCAGAGGCTTCCTAGCGTGTCAGAGAGTTGGAAGGGGCGTCCTGCCCAGGCATCTTCCGTGGTCCCTGTGTAGCTGGGTGAGATTTAGAAGGGGTCGTGCCCTTTGTACAGCATCCTGCAACACTTGCCGCCTTGTGACTGTTGACCCTGAAATCAAAATACGTCCATGCCGGCCGCCGCCATCTTGGATCCCCCACAAATTCTTACACACTACTGCAGAGACACTGAAGTAAGTTTTTCACAGATTTTTTTTTCTCATTACTATGTGCAACATGCTCTTTCATGGTCTCATTTAACTCAGGCAAGCCTTCATCTTACTTTGTAGCTAAGGCTGACATTGAACTCCTGATTCTCCTGCCTCCACTGCCTACATCCTGGCTTTTATTTTAGTAAAAACAGAGAAAGAGGGGCTGGAGAGATGGCTCAGCAGTTAAGACCAAGACTTGCTGCTCTTCCAGAGGACCTGAGTTCAGGTTCCAGCACCTACATATGTTGGCTCAAAAACACCTGTCACTTCATCTCCAGGGGATCTGATGCCCTCTTCTGGCCATCTCACACACACACACACACACACACACACACACACACACACACACACACCACATATATATTTTAAAGGAGAAAGAGTGTATACAATCAATATAATTCAACCTTAGTTGATGACAAAGGGTGGGGGGGGGGTTTGCTGAAAATTGCAGCTGTGTGCCACGTCAGGATCTAGAGAAGCTAGGTAAGTTTGTGATATTTTCTTTTTGTCTCTAACTTCAACCACTCCACTATTTCTTCTCTGTTTGTTTATCTCTGATTTTATGGACCCCTGTATTAGCAGCCTTTGTACTTATTCTTGCTCCTTTAGCTTTTCTGCTTTTAGTCTGTGTCCTGGAGTACTAGGTGATCCTATCTGATCCCAGGTTCTCTGTAAAATGAGGGTGACTTAGAGACCCTCAGATACTCACCCAAGAACTAGTGAAGTGTGTGTTTTAATGTAGAGACTCGAGACTATTTGCTTAGTAGGATATTATTGTGTCTGCCCTCACTTTTGAGACAAGGTCTCCCGTGTAGGCCGCCCTGGCCTGGAACTTGCTATAACATTTATAAATAAGTGCACTGGGAGCCTTTTACCCACTGTGATTGGGTGAGGTGTTTGGCTGGCTGATAAGAGCAGTTAAGTGGGAATCACAATCCTTTTCTTTTATCCTTTTATTTCATAGTCTCTGTTTTTTTTCCTTCTTCATTTCCTGTTTTATTTTTTCTTTTTAAAAACATTTATGTGGCCGGGCGGTGGTGGCGCACGCCTTTAATCCCAGCACTTGGGAGGCAGAGGCAGGCGGATCTTTGTGAGTTCGAGGCCAGCCTGGTCTACAAAGCGAGTCCAGGACAGCCAGAGATATTCAGAGAAACCCTGTCTCGAAAAAAACCAAAAAAAAAAAAACATTTATGTGTGTGAGTGTTTTGATTACGTGTATGTATGTTTGTCATGTGCATGCCTGGTATCTACAGATGCCAAAAGAGGACACTGGATTCTCTGGAACTGGAGTTAAACATAGTTGTGAGCCACCATGTGAATGCTGGGAACTGAACCTGGATCCTCTGCCAGAGTGGTCTGTGCTCTTAACCACGGAGCCATGTCCTCGGCCCTCCAGTTTTTCAGTGCTGGGGGTTAAATTCAGGTCCTGTATACTCAGTACTCTTGAGCTATGTCCTATCTCCGTGAGCCTTTGGAGGGTGAAACAGGTCTGTTTTTAGAGTTGGGTGTACCATTTCCTGTGCAAACCAAACCAACGAAGCCCAGTTAAAATCTCTAGCTCTGACTTCTGTAAAATGGAAGAAGACTATGCAGAGCAGGCTAAGGGTGTAACCTCACATTTTTAATAACTTCTAATTTTACAGACAATTTTATAGGTTTTATATGTACATAATTTATAAATTTGTTTTAGTGAGAGGGGAGATTTATGATCATAAAAATTTATTTTGGGGGGATTGAGGTTTAGCTTAGTGGTACAATTAATACACTTACATTGTTCAAAGCTCAGGGTTGAGTTCCCAATGTGTATGTGCTGGCTTGCCCTGTAGATGGATGGATGGATGGATAATGGGTAGAAAGATAGATTGATGGTGCATGGACAGATATAGAGAGACAGATTTGTTCCAAAACATTCAATTTGCTTTTCATAGTAATAATTTTTCAACCCATGGTTCCTTGGTTTATTTTAATGAATAGAGTGGCACAAATTGATTTAGTAGCAAAAGACAAGATTCTTCTAGATTCATGGAGTCTCAAGTAGTGAAAAAGAAGTGTGCCAGTAACCAGAACATGCACATTGTTTTCTGGTTTGCATGTGTATGCATGTGTATCGGTTCCTTTATATCTAGTTCTCAACTTGTGGGTCATGATCTCTTTGGGGATCAAACAACCCTTTCACAGGGATCACATAAGACCATTGGAAAACACAGATATTTACACTACAATTCATAACAGTAGCAAAGTTACAGTTATGTAGTAGCAATGAAATAATTTTATGGATGGGGGTCACCACAACATGAGGAACTGTATTAAAGGTTCGCAGCGTTAGGAAGGTTAAGAAACACTGCTTTATGTGGTGGGTTTGTAGAGTCAACTAGGCCTGTTAATTAGGTGGAAGTTGGAGGTTTTGTTTGTACTTGGCATGTTACTGTGTAGCAAATGACTGCATTCCACATAGTCAATAGTATTTTACCTGTAGGCAAAACATTTTAACAATTTCAGACAGTTCATAACATTACTGGGTAGTGCTGGTAGAATGCGTCCTTGATGTTAATTGCTAGTTTGCACTCTGGAGACAGACTGTGTCTCCTTTCCTGCTTACTGTATAATCTTCACCACATTCACTTCTGCCTTCTCTCAGCTGAACTATGAGAGTGGTTGGCACGTGGGAGGAACTAAGCACATAACTTCTACCATGTTACACAGACTGTTGGTCAGTTGCAAACTATACTCAACAGAGGTAAGAAAGTAAGTGTACAGTGTCCTAGTGCTGGCCTTTGTTTTGCAGTCATAGCACCCAACCTGGGAAAGTTCAGGGACATCCAGTAGCCTTTTAATAGATAGCTGTCCCTAAAAGCATCCAACCTACAAAGGGATACAGAACATAAGTGTGTAGTTTATATCTTTATACTGTCATCTGCTGTTCTAACAACCTTAATATCTGTCTGAGGAGTGATGTGGTTAGAATAAGTTTTCCTGGATTATAGGTTTTTAAATGACATTGCCTGCTGAGCCCAGCTGAGTGGCTGCAGAGGGTGAGCTGCTCTGCCTTGGACTCAGGGATATGCAGCTTGGGACCTGGCCCCAGTTATACAAATATGGAGTGCCTTATGTCTCACGGGAAGTCTTTCAAATGTGGCCTTTGTGTAGAAGTGACTACATCATATTCTCACATGTTGTAAAAATAAAAAAATTTTATTATTGTCTATTTTCAGTGCTGTTTAGGGTTACAGAAACTTATTAAAACAAACTTCAACGATCAATAAGTCAATTATTTAAATATACTGTTCCAATTCGTACTTAAATATTTTGCAGATCATGTCTGATGTTTGAGTGAGAGCTATTAGTGCAAAACTTGACCTACAAACAAAATGTCGAATGGTTTGGTATTTTTTAAGTTAAAACGAGAGGACTGTGTTCTGTCTCCCTTTTGTTATCATTGTACAAATTTTGTCATTATCCTCTGGATTGCTGTAACTTTGGAGCTGTAGACATGAACAGTCCTTTTATCTTCAAATGGTGTTCTATGGATACCTGAAATAGAAGGAAGACGTGATTAGGCCTGGACAGAGTGCAGGGGAATCAGGTGCACTCCTTTTGTGGTGTGAATGGTTCATTGTTGGTCTGTGTAAATCAAACAACCAAAATGACAGATACTGGAAAAAAAAAAGTGATGTTTGTAACCGAACTTTTAGATTATTATTTAACACTTATTTATTTATTACTAAATTCACTTATAACAAACACCAACAATTTCTTAACTATTAATCCTATAAATTCCTACAACCCCTTTAACCTATCCACTAAACCTATTGATAATTATAACAACTACTTCATAACCTTTTAGAATGATACAGTCTCTGGGGCAGGTCCTCAGTCGTCAGGAACACAGTCTTTGTTGTAGATTCTTTAACACACTTAGCAGTCCTTCTTCTGGATCTCTCAGATGCAGGTTCGTCAGGGTCGTTGGTTATTGCAGTCTCACCTTAAATAAGGCTTCATGCTTTCTTCTCTGTGGGAGACCCCAGCCGTCTGCAGGCCAACTTACTTCTTTTGAATCAGGAACTCAGCTGCTCTGCCTCAGTCCTTAAAGCCAGGCACCGTTTCCTTTAGGCCACTGTTTGGACAGATCAAACCCCTCTAGGCAAAAGCTGAGCCTCAGGGTCCAGTCCTTGGCCTTTTGGTGTCTTGCTCAGGCTTTCTTTGCTCACCGGCTTCTTTCTGCTTCAGGGAGAGAGCTGGCCATCAATGGCCAGCCCTTTTTTCAGCAGGACTCTTGGAGCTCTCTAGCATCAGGGGCCTCTTCTCTTCTGGGCTCCACGCACTGTCCTCAGATAGGAGGAACTCTGTTTCAGCTTAATTTGGGCTCCGCCCACTTAGCAGCTGAAAACAATGTCAGGCCAGATACTTTGTTTCTTCAAGTCTTGAGTCTTTCCTGTTTTTCCTGACTTCAAACTTGTTTTTCAGTCTATTGAGTCTTTCCTGTTTTTGCTGACTTCAAACTTGTTTTTCAGTCTATTGAGTCTTTCCTGTTTTTGCTGACTTCATGCTGATAATGCTCTTCAGGCCCCGAATTAAAAGACTGTATCAGAAACTCCTATATATTTTCTAAATCTAATTTATCTAACTCCTACAGATGTTGGCTATGTTAACTGCAGGAAAAAAAAGTGATGTTGGCTATGTTAACTGCAGCAGTCTGTGGCTGAATTCCCAGGGGGAAGTGGTAGTCCTAAGCTGATGTTCGGGCCTTCCATGCAGTGATCCCATTCTGTGTCCTTTACAGATATAACTCATTTAATCTGAGTTACTCAAGGATGAGGCTATTATCGCCTTTGTTGTATAGATAAGTGAAACAGCCCCAGAGAATTTCAGGTTTGTGCTCAAGGTATCCAGATAATGAAAATGGTGAGCCCAGTTCAAGGTGCATTCAAGTATTGCCTCCCAGCCTCACTGGTGACAGCGACTTACATGAAAGGATTATAAGGTGTCATAGCTTAATTGATGGGGAAAATAGACTTGAAGGAGTCTGGCTGTCATGCCTGACAACCCGAGTTTCATCCCTAAGGCTCATATGGTCAAGGGAGAGAACAGACACATGCCCCTTCATAAACACCATAAACAAATAAAGAAATGTAAAAGCAGGCTGGGGAAACCAGCAACAGCTATTTCTGAGCTTCATGACTCTGGACGCTGCCTGTCCTCTTGGCTCCAGCGTCTTCACAATGGGCTTTTTAATAAATAGTACCTTGCTTAGAGTTAGCCTGAAAATTAAATAAGTTAACATACCTAATGTGCTCAGAACAGCAGCTGCCCCTTAGTGAGCATGCAAATGTGAGCTGCTGCTGTTGCTGTTGGACATTTTCTAAGGGAGAAGCCAATCATTTAGAGAGAGCCAGGAGGGTGAAACAAAGGGGCTGATTGAGCTCCCGCTTCATGGTGGAGGTGGTCTAAGTTAAGAGCCGGCCACCCTGTCAGTCTGTCATACACTTAGGCTGATGAGCCTTGGCACATCAGGCTCTGCCCAATAATTGCGGGCTTGATGTGACTTCTGACTCTGGAATAGTAAAAGGGTGGACAGAGAGGTACCCAATGTTTTTGCTTGTCATCTGTGAAAAGGAAGTGATTTGGTGGACTGAACACTGTCATTTCTCTGTCCAATAACAACAACAAAAAAAGATAATCTAAAGGTTGGCTCTGACTTGAGAAGCTCATGTCTATGTACAGTGAAGGATTTAGAATTTCATTTATCTTCAAACAGGTTTGAGCATTTTATGTAAACAAGCACAGAAGAAATTTAGTTTAAGCAAACATTTACATTTATTCTTTTTCTTGTTTGTTTATTTCTTGTACTGTATATCCCAGGCTGGCCTCCAGCTTGGAACAATCCTCCTGCCTCAGCTTCTGGAGTGCCACGGTCACAGGTGCACAGCACACCTGGCTTTGTTTGCTCTTTGGTCCCTCTCATCTTTGCATCCGATCATGGTAGTGTCTTTTCTTTTTTCCTTTTGGAGCTGAGAACGTTTTAAAGTGAGAACACTAATCATAGAGTAACTTACTCCTGGCGTTAGACATATGTATGATGAAAGGGAAATTACTATACCCGGAAAGGGTAGCTTCTTTCTCTGTAGGTAATTCTCTCCTTGTTCAGATGGTTTAATAAAAAAAAAAAAAAAAAGGCAAATTAGAGCCCAGTGTGCCAACTCACTTATCTCCCAGTACTCTGGAGGCTGAGGCAAGAGGATTGTCATGAGTTCATGGCCAGCCTAAGCTACAGAATGAGTTCCAGTCCAGTCCGGACTTCAGAGTGAGACATTATGTCCAAAGGAACAAAATCACAGTAGTTCCATGATGATATCTGAGGTTCCTTTTGAGCTGACTGGGTGAAAAACTCCAGTTCTTAGCCTAAACATTAGACCCAGAGCCACATAAGATGCCTAAACCCCAGGGGGAAGTCTGAGGTGAGCTTCCTCACATGTCCCTTTCATGGGGAAGGTCCTTCTCAGATAAAATACAGCAAGCCTTGGTTACATCTTCCCTTTGTTTATGCCCAGTGCCAGTGGCCACCTTTTCAGATTTTGATTATCACTCAGGGTCTTAGATACACCTTTCCTTTTATCCAAAAAGCCCTTCTGTCTGGCATCCAAGGGTGTTCCTTGTTTTTCTCTTCTAGGCTGGAATGTCATTTTTTAAAAGAGAGATTTCTGCCCTCACTGCCCTAATGTTTGCAGCTCACATTAACTGTAACTGTTGATATATCTGTTAAACTAGATGTCTCTTGCTATTCTGTGTCAGCACTCTGTGTTCCTTTGATAGCATTTACCAAACTGTGTAATTAATTAGCTTTATGTTTGTTTGTTTGTTTGCCGTCTGTTGCTACAGGGCTATCAGTTTTGCAGGCGGCAGGTGTATTGTGGGAGCATAGCCTGTGCTTAATACAGGTCAGATGAACCAATGAGTAGACGAATGGCTGCTACACATCAGTGTGGGGAAATGGGCCAAGAGGTCATTAACATTAGCACCGACTGAAATTCTTCCAGTTTTAGGTATTTGTTTGAATTATGACTTCTAGCCTAGTATCACAACTTTGTATCTGATTTTTTTTCAAATCCATTTAAAAACATTTGCCCATTCTAATATTGGGGGCCAGGATCTCATATCCCTCTTGAGGACTGGGATTACAGGATGTGCCATTGTACAGTTTCATGCAGTGCTAGGGATCAGACTCAGGGCTTCTTGCATGTGAGTTGGGCAAGCACTCTACCAAGTGAGCTATATCCCTAGCCCAGAATTTCCTATTGAAGAAAGTGTGCCTGTGCGCGTGTGTGTGCGCGCGTGCGTACATGTGTGCATCTGTGTGTACCATAAAGTCTAATTGAACTGAAATAAAATAAGATGTAGACAAAAGCTGTTCGGTGTCAGTGGTCTCCAGCTTACCCATTAACAGGTGAGCCACAACAGATATTTGGAGGAAGCTCTGATCGCCACCCCCATGCTCAGCTTGTTCTCACGGCTATTGTGGGGGCGGAGAGTAAACTGCTGACTCTCCCATTTGTAAGCACAAGAAGACATGAGGAGCAGGAGAGAATAGTAAGAAAAACACTCAAAGGATTTAGAATTGAGATTTGGTGCTGTCCTGTCACTTACTGGTTTTTGTGACTTGGGTCAAATCCCAAACCAGTTTTCTTATCAAGAAAATGTGCTAGGCTCAGTGCTGTGTCTGACCTCAGGTGAGGTGATGACAGAGGACTTTGTAAGCTGTGGAATGCGCTGAAAAACACCTCAGCTTTACCCTGAGGGTAGGATCCTTTGTAAGTAGGAGCTGAGGGCCCAGTATACCCAAGCAGGTCACAGGCTTCATAGTTGGGGCCATTCTCCTAACAGCAATTCATACATTTTAAAAAATTACTATTTACTAATTACTCCCCATTCCTTGACTTAAGTGCACCAAGTATAGTCATTTGGTTTAATAAATGGATATTTAGTTATATTTTTTCTTTATTTTAAAAGTTTGAGACAATGTCTTATTTAGTCACCTGGGCTGGCCTTGAACTATCTTTACAGCCTAGATAGGACTTGGCCTTTGCCTCAGCCTCAGAAATAGCCTGAGGTATAGAGGTAATGGGCCTATACCACAGCCTAGCTAGATGGTTTTCCAGGAATATTAAACTATGGCCATCATTTAATCAGGTCAGTTGGAGCCTCCCTTAGCTGTGTGATATAATGTAATAGGAGTTAAAGACCTGAAACTTTATTATCGAATCTGGATTGAAACTCTAACTTCAGAGTCAGAGAGATGGCTCAGTGGTCATGACCAGTTGCTACTCTTGCAGACGACCTGGGTTAATTCTTAGTACCCGCATGATGACTTAGCTGTCTGTAACTCCTAGGTACTCACATGGTACATGTAGAATGTGTGTGTGTGTGTTCACATATTCAAACGGGAAATATTTACTAGGCCAAAATGACCTTGAGACAATTACATTGTGTCTCTGAGTAATACTTCTTGCTCTAACTCTGTCTACCTGAAGTTTTTTGGAAAATGAACTGGGAATATGACAATGGCAGGGACCATATGCCTCATACAGGCAGCGGATGTGAGTTCGTCCACTTTCACATGGGTTTCAAGACCTGGCCCATGTGTGATACAGGAAGGGATTTAGGGCTAGCTCTTGTTTTTTGTTTTTCCTCAGCTGCTCTGAGGAATTGAATATTTCAGAACTCTGTTATAAAAACTACTTTTAGCAGGCACAAGAGGTCTACAGACCATATGTCACCGTCAATGTTGTGTGCACTATCGAGCCAGGAGTCGAAACTAGCATCGAACTATGCAGGGTGTAGGGCAGATGCCACAGGAAAGGGGAAGTAGTTAGCGGGGCGGTGATGATCAGTGTAGAGTAACGCTAGAGCAGAGATTGGGGCAGTGGTGGGCAGGAAGAACTTGGTAGAAAACAGAGCTATTGGCCAAAACAGCATTTTAATCATTGACAGCATTGCCTAGGGTTCCACAGGACATGCACCAAGCTCCTCTTCTTCTCTAAGCCCAAAATCCAGATTTGTTTCATGGTGCTGTGAATAATAGACAAAGTCATTTAAATCCTTTTGGGGGAGAAAGGCACAGACCTGATCATTAATGGAAATTTCTATGTGTCGTAATTTGTATAATGTAAAATAAAATACTCTGGGCTCAGTTTTTTTTTTTCTGTTTTCTAATTGGGGATATTTATTCCTATAAGGTTATTTGTGGATTGAATGGAATTATATGATAAAAAGAACTGTAAAAAGAACTGTGTATGCACCAAGAATGAAGTAGGGAGCTGTTTATTCTTTTTGTTTGTTTGTTTTAAAGCAGAGTCTTAGCATGTTTCCCAGGTTAGCCTTGAACTTACAGACCTTGAACTCAAAGCTTCGGTACTGAGTCCACCTCTAGAGTGTTGGCGTTACGGACTTCAGCTGGCACGACAGCTATTCAGTGTGTAAGCACTTATGCTTGTGTGTCACCTGTGTATTCCCCAAACATACTGGAAATTAAGTCAAGGCAATGGGTGTCTAGTGAGAAAAGAGCCAGAAGCGTTGAAGCCAGCCCAGTAAGTGGTCTGACATAGCTGTGACCCAAGAATAGGGGCACATGCGAAGGCTCCCCAATTGCTGATCTCAGGGAAGTTCCTCAAGGTCACAGCAAAGGAAAAAAGTGTTTGTGTACACGCACGCACATGCACACACACACACACACACACACACACACACACACACACGACAAACTCTGCCTACCCTGATTGTGGAATACAGAATTGCTGTGGAATGAATTTGGAATTTTGTGGCGTTGGTTTAATGTTAACACACATACCTACTTCACCTGTAAAATCCCAAATGATTAGGAATCTCTTCAATTTTTTTTTTTGAGGTCTTGCTAAAAACAGTTGTGGTTACATAGATAAAGTATGTGTGTTTTAACAGATCTACAACTCTGCCTTGTAGTTGTTTATCTTGCAGTCATCTGGAGTGAGCTGATAGCTGAGTGAAGGGTAAGCTGTGTCTCTGTCAGAGTGCCTTGGGGTGATTGCCTGCAGCCAGAGGATGGATTTGAAGGCATGGATGATCTTTAAGATACAGAAGCTGTGTTAAGCCTTAAAACACACGTATGATTTGCATAGGTGGACATTTTTTAAACAACAGTTATGGGTTGAGATGGCTCAGAGGACATTCTGAGGAGAATGTTGCTGCTTAGAGGTGTGTGGTGATTTGAATGAAAATGACCCCCCACCGGCCACTATTTGAAAGGATTAGGATGTAACTGTGTCACAGGAGTTGAGTTTTGAGATTTCCAATGCTCAAGCCAGGTCTAGTGTGTCTTTCTCTTCCTGCTGCCTCCTCAGCAGCCATGTCTCCAGCACCAAGTCCGCCTAAGTGCCGCCATGCTCCCCACCATGATGACAACGGATTAAACACTCTGTAAGTCAGCCCCAACTAAATGCTTTCCATTGTAAGAGTTGTCATGGTGTCCCTTCACAGCAATAGAACACTGACTAAAACAAGGTAGAAGGCAGAATCTTGGGCTGAGGGCTAATTTCGGAATGGAAGAGATTGGATTTTTTAATATCAAATTAAGGACTTTGGGCTTAATCTATTTGACGGTGGGCACTAGTAAGTACTTTGGGATGACTGCAGAGAAGTTTTAGATTAATTGGATTTTGGTTTTTTAATGTAGCTGTAGACAAGCCTAGAGATATTACTCTCTGACGGTCTTGAAATCATGGTTTAGATCTCAAAGTTGCATTGTGACCCGCACCTGTGGAAATTATTCAGCACTGGCCTCTGTTCTGGCTGAACGCTTTCTCTTCTTTATTTGTTACCCTTTGCCTTCAGATTCTTTGTTTACGAGCAGAAAGGGTTAGTATTCTCTATTCTGAAAGTTCTTGGATCTGCTAGTGTGGTGTACAGTACTGATAACCCTGTTGTCTGCTGTTTTATGATGCTCTTGTCAGAGCAGTAGGCTACACTGTTATGTTGAAGTAGTTACAGGTTTTGACATGTGAGAAATACACATGGTAAGGTGGGAAGGTTAGAGGTTCTTTCTCCATTCTAGACAGTGGCTTGTAGAAGCTTAATAGAGTCTGTAGAATTAGATGCCTCATTCTGCAGCTTCCGAGACCCTGAGCATGGAGGTCCCTGCAACATAGATGAGCTTTCCTGGCTGTGTGGATGAGAGGATATGTCTCTTTCCTTCCCCAACCACAGAAACTATCTCACAGCAAAGCTTTGAGGAAGGAAAGCTGGTGGCAGCAGGGGAAGCTTGTTTAGGGCAGGAAAAGCACGAAGCAGTAACTCTGAGGTTCGGGGTCTTAGTTCTCTAACTAGTGTGTGTGAAAAGTCACCACTTTGTTTAGCCGTAATTCTCTTCATCTGATGGTTAGATGAGATATCTTCAGGGAGTTCTTCTAGGTTCAATGTCCCTTTTCCAAACTCCTTGTTTGAGTGTTGTTTCTCTGGACATGTTTGCTTAGAAGTTGAGAAGGCTCTAGCCAGACTTTTGGGAAGATGTGTTCTCTTCTTAGTAATGGCAATGCAGACTCAACACTGGTCCTGGAGGTGTGCTGTGGTCTCACTTGTCAGCTAACCTTGACCTTTGCCTTTAGATAACTCTCATTGTGGAGTTTGGGCATCCACCAAGCACTCTGAATGGCTCCGATTAGGGGGAAAGCCTCAGGTTACATATGTGGTAATAGCTGAGAGTAAATTCTGTTATGAGCATCTCAGACCCTGAAAGTGCTTTTGTTACTACAAAATTAGTCTCAGAGCCATTCAGCTGCTAGAAAGCAGAGTGGAACAGGCTTTGGAGAATGAGAGGCTCTTTTGCAGTTAAGAAAACTAGGCTTGGGCCAGCAGTGGTGGTGCACGCCTTTACTCCCAGCACACAGGAGGCAGAACCAAGCAGATCTCTAAGTTCAAGGTCAGCCTGATCTGTATAATGAGTTCCAGGACAGATATACAGACAGGCAGGCATACAACAGGTAACAAGGCTTGGAGAAAAGAAGTAACTTGTCCAACTATAAAAGTTGGTCTCCGATTTCCTACCTGTCCACCATTTGTTGTGGGACCTGTGCAGGGGGCTGTATAGCAGTCAGTGGGGTGAGCTCCAGAAAGGGCTCAGTCTAGAACTTGATTCTAGACAGTCTGCAGTGCTGCTTATTGCTGTGAATGCTAACATCTCTTTACTGCATAGGTTGAACACATATTCCAGGTGCTCTCAAGAAAACCTACAAAGGCCGGGCGTGGTGGCGCATACCTTTAATCCCAGCACTTGGGAGGCAGAGGCAGGAGGATCACTGTGAGTTCAAGGCCAGCCTGGTCTACAAAAGCTACTCCAGGACAGCCAGAGCTGTTACACAGAGAAACCCTGTCTCAAAAAAAACAAAAAAAGAAAAAGAAAAAAAAAAAGAAAACCTACAAAGGTCAAGAGAGAGGCTGAGATCAGAGAGAACATGTTGACATCTCTGAGAAAGAACAAAGGACAAGGGAGCGGCAGTGCAAGGAGTGGGGGCAGAATGTTCTGGTGCTAAGTGTCTTGTGCAAAGGCCCTGAATTTAGGGAGAGCCTGGCCTCCCAGAACTGGAGAAAGACCGGGTACTGGCTACACTTTTTGCTGCCTGTCTCCTGACTTTAACCTGTCTTCTCACTTGAGTTTTATTCTCCAAGGGAAGAGGGTGCATCTAACCCCTTGACTGTGTTCCTCCTTCCTGCCACAGTTGGATTTATGTGATGTTTATAAACAATACTCACATGCCTGTTGTTTGCTTAGTCAATAGTAGCACCTTGAACATGAGAACTTTTGCTTCCTTTAGACAGGAGTAGCCCAGGTTCGCTTTGGGCGTGTTCTGAAAGGATCGCATATAACCCAGTTTTGAACTCCCTACATAGCTGACCTTAAACTCCTGATCCTCCTAACTCTACCTCATAAGTCCTAGGATTACATATTGCCATGCTGGAATGTTCATATGGTATGTTAAAAAATAAAACTTGAAAATATTAGCACACCTTTATAAAAAGTATATTCAAATAATTTCAGAGATGGATAGTTATGTTGCTGCCCTGAGACAGCACTCTCCCCCTGCCAAAGTCAGTTGTCAGTCTTTCTATGTCACCACACATGCAGTGGTGGCTAATGTTTTCTTTTTCCTTATATGTTAAAAAGTGGAGCTGGAAAGATGATGGTAGCCGATAGCACTTGCTGCTCTTGCAGAGGACCTGGTTTTGGCTCCCAGCACCTCTGTCAGAAGGCTTACAGCACCAGTAATTTCAGCTTCTGGGGATCTGGCACCTCTCATCTGGCCTCTGAGGGCATCCACACTGCATGCACATAAATAAAAGAAAAATAAATCTTTTTTAAAAAATGACTCTTTTGATTTCTTTGTTGCTTTTCAGCACATTAATCTTAGTGCCTGCTCTGGGTGTGCTTTCCAACTACTTGGCTAAATAATTTAGAGTAGCACAGTGCAGTGCTGGGACTGGAGCCCAAGGCCTTGCTCATGCCTTAATAGTCCCCCTCTACTGAGCTGTGTCCCCATCCCTGGTTTTTGAGAGTCTTTTTGTGTAACCCAGGCTGACCTCAGACTGCTTGTCCAATCTTCCTGTCTCGGGGTTTCTAGTTCTGGGATGACAAGTGTGTGCTGCCACAGTACGCTGAGTAGGTCTGTGTAGTGGCCGTCCTTACCAGATTTCTGCTAAGATTCTCCAGAATTTAATGTACAGAATGTGTTACTAATGTCAGTCCCTGTTACTAGAGATGACAGTGACAAGCATAGAGCTTGGAGTTGTCACTCACCAACTGCTTTCGTCAACTTCTTAATCTCCAAAATACTGTTTCACAAAATTACAGTTGTTAGAAGAACAGGTGATTATGGGTTCTTTTATCTCCATGAAAAAGCCTTCAGGAAAACATGGATTTATCAGAATAAAAACTCTTTATTGGTTCTAGATTTTTACAGTTGACTTGCAAGTGGCATGCTTTATAATAACAGGGCATCAGCAAATCCCAGAACACATCTTTGAGGAAGTAAAGGGAATCCATGTGTAGTACCTCAACAGATTTTACATAATAATGCTGCGATTAACCACATGTTTTAGGGTATTAAAATGAATTATTATACCTGATCTTAATGCTTATTAATATGTGACTAATGTGTGTGAAGATATTATTAGACAAAGTGTTTGTCCAGTAGCTTAGACTAAAATAACCCGTGTTCTAGCTCATTCTAAACAATGTAGTATGAGTGGTGCCAAAAGAACCAGCTCGAACATTTTCTTCTCTCCAAGATCTTAGGTCTCGTAAACAAGGCTCTAGAGGTCCTCTGCACGGCTCTGCTCCTGCAGCCCTTCTAGGTCATCGTGGCCCAGACCTCTGCACAGGTGAAGGTGCCAGTTAGGTCCCTTTGGGTCTTATGATGATTTATATCAGAAAGGGTTTGGCTCTTAATAATGAAGTAGTACTTTGCGGGGTTCTTTGGCCACCAAACCATGTCAGCAAGTAGAACCATCTTGCTCAACATCTACATGAGAGAGGAAATAAATGTGACTTACATTTTGATTTATCCCTAGGCTATCCCAGCTAACAGTGTTAAATTTTAACTATTTTGTTCTCTTTCTTGCAACGTAATTATTAAGGTGTGAAATATGACACTGTTTAAGAAGTGTAAAAAATAAGAATAGAAACCTTTGGTAGTCAAGGTCAGCTCCATCCGTTTGTTTGTTATTTATCTGTGTTTGTTGTGGTGTGTGTGTGTGTGTGTGTGTGTGTGTGTGTGTGTGTGTGTGTGTGTG
>CAJQZJ010031917.1:2544261-2578649 GCA_907164525.1 Lophiomys imhausi
TGTGTGTGTGTGTGTGTGTGTGTGTGTGTGTGATATGCCCGGGTGGTGTGTGTGATGTGCATGTGTGGTATGTGTGGTGTGCACGTGTGGGGTGTGTGTGTGTGTTAGGAGAGAGCCTCTGGATTCTTTTATTATATCGTAGACCTCTTATATCCAAAGGTACAGAAACTTAAAATAGTTTGGTTCTGGGAATCCCAACAAGGACATTGTACAAGCACAGACTCTACTACTGAGCTGCATCTTCTTGACCAAAAAGAGACTTCCAAGTCTTGAATTGCTTGAAAGCCAAGTGGTAGACTAGGTGGTTTGTGGCATTACAGAAATCATTATTCCCACTTTGTAAATAAGTGAACTTAGATAGTTTGCTAGGACAGCGTTTAAGTGGAAATATTGCAAATCCTGAGAATACCTGCTCTAAGTGATTCTTTCCAGGAGTGAGGCTGGCGTTTATATGAAGGTGCCTGCACTTCCCCACCTGGGCTTTTGTCTCAGAAGTCCACCATGGGAAGTTATACCCTAGTTGTGTCACACCTGGTGGCTTTCACTCTTCTGTATTTGCCCTTTACCATGCACTCTTGGAGCGTTCTGAAGCCGCATTTAGCTCACAAAGTTTGCAGGAGGCTGAGGCCGAGTCTCGGGTTTGTGGCTGACAGTGTCCACTTTCGCTTGCTTCACTTCCCTTGGATTGATTGAGTGATCTCTGCTATGAAGTCGCAAGATTCTCCAGCTGGAGCCTTTTGTTGTCCACCTCATAGTCTCACTGTAGCTTTATCTAGACTCCCTGCTTCCCTGGGTCAGGAGTATTTTAAAGATAGTTTGTTTTTGTTTTGCATTTATCCCCCCCCCAAACCCTGGCCCTTTTGCCCTGGCCCTTGCATGAGCTGGGGGCACTGTGCTGCTGAGGTATATCCTAGCTTGATAACAACTTTGGGCTGTAGTGGCAAATCCTGGTTAGTAGGTTGAAAACCTCAATGTGGGCTTTCTGTGTTTAAATCTTATTCTTGTGTGAGACTGTATTTGCCTTATGGATGGAAATGTATGTTTGTATATGAGAAACTTGGTCCAGCCTGGTGGCACAATCCTGTAATCCTAGTTGTTTCATGCTGAGGCAGGAAGAGCCAAAGTTCAAGGTCTGCCTGTGTGCTACAGTGAATTCAGGGGCAGGGTAGGCAACATTTTGAGACCCTATATCAAAATAAACAACTAAAAAGAGGGTGAAGCAGGTATGGTGATAAGCAACTGTAAATCCAGCACTTGTAAGACTGAGGCCAGAGGGTCACTGAAAGCTGAAGGCCACCACCTTGGCTACACAGTGAGCTCAAGGCCAGCCAGGATTACATAGCAAAACTCTATGTCAAAAAGAATGGGAGAGCTGGGCATGGTGGGGCACGCCTTTAATCCCAGCACTCAGGGAGGCAGAGGCAGGTGGATCACTGTGAGTTCAAGGCCAGTCTGGTCTACGAAGTGAGTCCAGGATGGTCAAGGATACCCAGAGAAACTTTGTCTCAAAAAAATAAATAAATAAGTAAAAAGAATGGGAGGGAAGAGGAGGAGAAAAGGAGAAAGGAGAGGAGAGAGGGAGAGAGAGAGAGAGAGAAGAGACCTGTAGATGTACTTCTGTGGTAATACACTTGCCTACCTACCATGTTCAGTGCCCTCGGTTCATTCCCGTCCGTCCATCCGTCTGTCTGTCTGTCTGTCTCCCCCTCACATGCAGTTTCTGGGAAGGACAGCTGTGTTGAAGCTCTCACATTAGATCCAGGAAGAACTACATCTGAACCCTTGCTCTGTCCACTTGATCTAGTTACTTGGGCAGGTAACAAGCCAGTTTTCTCAGGTGTTAAGTAACAACTGCCTGGGGGTGAAGGAGGTGGGTATGTAACAAATTGGGTGGTAGCCCCTACTTAGTGGCTCCCTTATACATATGTATCTGTGAGAGTTACTGAACATACCCACATTGCTTAACAGGTACCTTTGAAAGGTCCTTTTAGCTTGCATCTAAAGTATCTTAGGAGTTGTTTCTGCTAACAGGAAGCATAGATAATCTAAAACAGCTTGCTTTTGAAGTTCTATTTTTTATTTGGAATAAATACATTGTTTTAGAAACCATTATATTTCCTGTCAGTTTCCTTGTATCAGGATAACAGAAGTAACTTCCTGAACTGGATCATGTAGAGTGCATACTAACGGTGGGGGTGGAGGGTTGTGGAAGCCAGCTCTGTGTGTGTCTAGACACGCGGCTTAGAGTTGATGCTGTGCCATTGTCTCACAGGAGTCACAGCTTTGTTTACTGAGATTAGCAACCCAGGGAAAAGTAAGACTACTTCAGAAAGAGGTAAGGTGCTGTTCAAAATGTACTGGAAACCAGTGGCAGCACAGGGGAACCATTTTGCTAAATAAACTTGTTTTTTTATTTTTCAAGGTGTACACTTCTTGGAAATCATTATTAATTTATAATTATTCTAAGTAAATTCAATATATTTTCTATGAATCCTCCCTTTTTTCTTGTTTAGTATGTATATATGTATACATGAATATGTATGTATGTATGTATTTTTGGTTTTTGAGACAGGATTTCTCTATGTAATTCTGACTGTTGCAGAACTCCCTGTGTAGATCAGACTGACCTCAAACTCAGAGATACCCCTGCCTCTGCCTCCCGAGTGCTCATCTGGCAAGTTTTTTTGTTTTAGTTTTGTTTTAAACAGGAGTCTCGTTAATGTATCCTAGGCTAGCCTCAAAATCTGATTCCCCCTGCCTTAGCCTCCTAAGTGCTGAGATTATAGGTGTCTACTACACCTAATTTTTTTCTTTCTTTCTTTCTTTCTTTCTTTCTTTCTTTGTTCTTTGTAAGTTAAAAGAAATTAAGTCTTTTTCTTAAATTTTTTTATTTTTAAGTTTATTTTTTTATTCTTTTTACATCCTAATCGTAGCCCCCTCCTTCCCCTCCTCTGGGTCCTGCCCTCCTGCTTCCTACACTTACCACCCCTCCCCTTTTCCTCAGAAAAGGTGAGCCCCCCACACCGGCCCCAAACCATCCCAACCATCCCAACCGAGCACATCCAGTCACATCAGGACTGAGTGCTTCCTCTTCCATTGAGGCTGTGTACTACAGCCCCCTTAATGGGAAGTGATCAAAACACAGGCATCAGAGTCAGTCCCTGCTCCACTTGCTAGGGGACTCAGATGATGACCAAGCTTCCCATCAGTTACATATATGTAGGGAGCCTAGGTCCAGTTCATGTATAGTCTTTGCTTGGTGGTTCAGTCTCTGTGAGCCCCCTAGGAATTCTTTCTTGATGCTGTTGATCTATAAAGTGTGTAACTCAAGATGACCCAGATATTGTAATCCTTGTGCCTCAGCCTCTGCAATGCTAATATTGCAGTTGTGTTCCACCGTGTTCAGCTGAGTTTTATGTGATTCTTCTATTTTTGAAAGATAGGAAAGAGTTAATTTTGAAAAAAAACTTAATTCAGATTTTTAATGCCATTCTCTTAGATGAGCCAGTTTTCTTACTTGATCAGTAAAAATAATACTCTTTATTCATTTGTGTTCTATTCGTCTCCAGTAGTTTTGGAATAAAATTAAACTCTGTGGGCTGTAGTTTGGCACTGTGCTGGGTGAGCAGTTGTACCATGCAGATGTGTGCGTTCTGCCATTTGAAGGGCACACAGTGTGATGGAGGAGATCCCTTAAAGCACCCATTTCTTTGCAGCTGCTCCCATTCTAGCTCCAGCACTTAGAAGGGTCCTGAGACTAGTCTTGCATCAGGGATGGTTTATTGATGAGGAAGCATTAGTGGCTTAGTAATTTTCTGTCTCTTATATGTTACTAAATAAGATCCATGTTTTGGTCTGACTCTAAAACCCTGCCTTTTCTGCAGTAGCATTCCTGAGTTACCTGTGTCATAGGCGCATTCTATGTTCCCAAGCACAAACCTATCTTGTCCCTTAGGACAGTTGGGAGCTCTCCCACTGCCTAATAAAGGAGCCAGGGATGGGGTTAGATTTAACTCTTTGGTTGTGTTTACTTATGTGTTATAAACCCCTGGGATCTGTTTGCTTCCTTGGAGTAGTAATCTGGCGGATTCTGGGGCTGTTATGAAACTGTCGTGCTGTTTGTGGCCTCCTATGTAAAAATAGCCTTGTGGTGCTCGTGGGGCCCTTAGTGGCCAGTATTTCCACCATGCTGCACACCGCCCCCAGGACACTTGAGATAAACAAAGCTCTGGGTAAGAGGCCGGAGGCAGATTGCAGCGGCAGCTCTGCTCTGCAGACCTCTCAGAGCTGCCGCCAAGAACTCAGATAAAAAGGTTTCACTGCTTTAACATGCAGAGCCCTGTGTCCTGGTTCATGAGATGTTCAGAAAAGCATTTCTGAAGTAAGAAACATATGTGATCCTTCCTGCTTGTCCGTTAATACCTGAATTGAGTCTCGCAGGCAGCTTATCAGGGCTTGCAGTATGGCTTAGTGGCAGAGTGATTGCCTGTCAAACACAAGGCCCTAGAGTTAGTTACCAATACTACTCATTAAAAAAAAAAAAAAAAAAAAAAAGTTGAACAGCTTTGCAAGCTGGGGAGGTGTTTTTTGCTGTTGGTGTTCATGGAGGTGATGTGGACTAGTATGTATGAAACCTCAAAAATATCAATACCTTCCCCTGTGCAGGTACTTTTAAGATAAAAGTAAATGAATTTTGGTCATGCATCTTGCTCCATGTAACAAGAGACCTAAAGCTAGAAATTCCTACCTACACCCTACGCTGTCGGGGTTCAGGAAACAACTTGAGGCTTTTCCCTTTTGAATCTTACTCACTGACCACTTAACCCGCTCTTGTCTCTTAAAGGCACTGGGACTTGTGGGGTCACCAAGATGGGCCCTGCTTGCTGGTTCTCTATCTCTCCGGGAGTGCCTTCCTAGGAGTGTGCTGGTGGAGTTCATAGTGTAGATAGATACCCGTCGTGCTGTATTCACCTGGTCACATATTTCTGTATTTGCACCTTATTTGAGGGGTTTCTCTTGGGAGAGAACCTGATTTACTTGAAGTGGGAGGTAGTAAACGATCCCCCTTACTTTCCTGCTTCGTCCAATACTAGCCGAGATCAATTTTATCTTACACACTTCTGGTCTTTTAAGAGCAATTAGAAGAACACGTGTTGGGGCCCGTGCTGGAAGTCTTGGTCACTGTCAGTTCACTGTTCTTTCCTTTCAAGTTGCCCAAACACAGCCGAGTTCTTAAGAGGAGCAAAGAAAACATGATAGTGCTGCCAAGTAGACAGGAAGCTGAGCAAGCGAGCCGAAGCAGGAGTGAGACTGAGCACAGCCCGCGCGGTCCAATCAGCTGAGCGCACGCACGGTTGCTATGTGCGCCCTGCTCTCTGCCTTTGTGAGAAGCCTGCACAGGGAAGTGCAGCACCCGGTGCTCAGCTCGCTCGCTCGCTCGCTCGCTCGCTCGCTCCCTCCGCTCGCTCTCCACCACTGCCTGCTGCATCTGGGTCCCTCCGTGGCTGACAGCTGACAGCCAGAGGCATCCAGCATGGTTTTCAGTGGGAACAAAGGGCTCCGCAGACAAGGTGTGTAATGAGGTGTTTTCACTGGCTTTGTTGTCATGTGTCCAGTTTTGGGTGGTTGTTGGTTGTACTGCTGGTTTACATGGATTTGTAAGAAACAGGTCCAGGGATATGATTGGACTTTGAGAGTCATGGGACATAGGGAATTGTCCTTTGCTTCAGAAAGCCTGTTTTCTTTGAACAGCATTGCCTGAGGACTATTAAAATGCTAATCTGAACAATGAGTGGGAAGAGAAGAAACCAGATACAGCATGCTCACTTTAATGAGGAAAAAATGTGATAGAAATGAGAACACTGGGGAAAGAGTGTGGTTAGCCAGAAGTGCTGGCTGTGTTCGTTGAATATATTCTTAAACAAAAGCTGCCAAGAAATGTTTTGAAAATCTGTTATATATGTTTAGTTGAATTAATTATTTCTGAGTGAGAACTAAACTGTCAGGGATTAACTTGGTGGGTTTTGACAGGAAGGGATCCATACTGCCTATCCATAATGCACTTATGAAGATACTCCCCAAAATTATGCAGTTTCTCAATTATTGGGTCTCTTCACTAGTTTTGTGCAGTTCAGATAGAACACAGTGATGTAATTCACCAGTAAATCTGTCAAATGTCTACCTAGAAAATAGAGCAAGAGGTTTTGAAGGCAACCTATAAATGTTTACGATAGTATTCTACGGCTAGAGCTGGCCTCCTGAGTGTAGTAATAACACCTGATGAGCTAACTGCAAATATTTTAAAAATTAAATAAACTACAGTGATGTAGTAATTGAACAGGGTATAAGGAACAGTTTGGTTGAGATCTTAAAATGCTGGCCTATCTAACGACAAGGGGTTTGGGTTTTTTTTCCTCTTTTTCTTTTCTTTCTTTTTTTCTTTTTGTTGCTGTTTTTGACATGGGTTTTTTCTGTAGCCCTCACTCTCCTGGAACTCTATAAACCAGGCTGGCTTGAATGCACAGAGATTCTCCTGACTCTGCCTCCCAAGTGCTGGGATTAAAGGAATGAACCACCACCACCTGGAATCATTTTTTCAAATACTGTGAAATTAGAATTTATATAGTAGACATAGATGATGGTTCTTTTAAGCCAGTTAAAACAAGGCCCTTTAATTAGCATATTTCCCATTTTATGAGCAGTCAGTGTTGAATTGTAACTAATACAGGCTTTGGTTGTGGTTTGGCTTTTGTTTTGTGGCACCAGGGATCAGACCTAGGCTTTGTGCATGTTAGGTAAGCACAGTGCCTCTGAGCTACATTGTCAGCCGTCACATCCTCTTTTATGCCGTTGTGTAAGTCATTCCTTTTTCATTCACTTCGAGACTTGTGTCTGAACTTTGTAATCTTTACAAACATTATTCTTTGGAATAGGATTGTTTTTTGTTTTTCAAAAAGTCCTTGTAATTAGAAAGTCATAGCACCCAGTGTCAGCATTTGTGATAAGTGAGAAAAAGATGTTCCTTCCCTTTGTAAGCAACCCAAAATATGTTCATCCTTTTGTGCCTTTTGTTACTTATGTTTAAGAACACACATATTTGTATTAGGGTAAAAACGTCCTGGGTATGGCAGCACACTCCTATAATCCCAGCATTCGAGAAGCTGAGGCAAGAGGATCACAAATTAGAGCCCAGCCTGGGCTACAGAGCCAGACCCTGTGTTTAAAGAAAGAAGAAAGTGACCACATGGAGTCAGTCTGGTTGGTTTCTCTTTTTTGAGCTCATTCTCATCAACTGCTAATTTTATTTTCTAAATTATACAATCACAAAACCGAAAGCTTTATTTAAAATGTTTTGCTATCTAGTTCCGTTTGGTTTATTTCATAAGAATTAATTGAAATCTAGGTGCAGATTGTTTTCATATGCTGTGAAAGATGGGAGAACACAAAGCTGCAGAGAGAACTGAACACACTCATTCATCACACAGGCTTTGCTGTGTTCAACAGGGATATTCTTGGAAGAACCTTGCACTGAGTCCTTACTCAGCGTCTGAAGATGCTTTCTGTATGAGAGCACTAAGAACTCCTGCCCACTGTCAGAGTCTCAGGGTGATGGACATTAGAAACTGGTGGTTAGATAGCGTTACTATCTAGTTCAACCTGAGTTTATTTGGTGGTGGACACTCCCCTGCCTTCTGTATCAGATCTGTAAATTGGCTATATACTTTGCACTTTGCTTTATTGAGACAAGTACACTTCTACTTATCCAGTACAGTGATGTAGGAATTTGCTTGTATGCTTTGAAATCTGTAAGCTGTAACATGTTAATACATCTCATTGCCATTCCTAAATTCTGTCCTCTGTTGTTAGAAGGAGGAGGGTATAGTGCTGGTTCTGGGGCCTGTGCCCAGGGCACAAAGTAAGTAAGTAAGCCACTGAGCCACTGAGGCAGCCAGTCTCCTCAGGACCAGAATGAGCACCAATCTGCAGGGTTTTTTAGTCTCTGAAATCATTTGTACTCTAGGTGTCACCACAGATATTTGTTTCCTGGTCCTGTAAATGTCCACCTAAATTCTGCACCGTAGAACTCAGCTCTTCCATGTAGAAACTCCTTGCTTATCTGCAGCCTGAATCCAAGAAAAGACCGGTTTTCACAGTCAGCTAGGTGGGACAGGTGGATCTTAACATTTTCTTTTTTTGGTCAGCTATTTTCTTCTCTCAACCTCCCCTGCCTCTCTCTCTCTCAATATATATTTTTTCTGCTTCTTTTCTTTCTTTTTTTTTTTTTAAGAAGTTGGTGTGGTGATTCACACCTTTTTTTTTTTTTTTCGAGACAAGGTTTCTCTGTGTATCTCTGGCTGTCCTGGACTTGCTTTGTAGACCAGGCTGGCCTTGAACTCACAGAGATCCGCCTGCCTCTGCCTCCCAAGTGCTGGGATTAAAGGCGTGCGCCACCACCGCCCGGCTCTTTTTTTTTTGAGACAATATCTCACTTATTTCCAATCTGGGTGAACTACTGAGCTCACGTGACCATCTTGCCTCAACATCCATAATGGAGGCTAGCCTCTAGCATGGCAGCTCTGTGGCTGTTGCTGGGCAGTTTGTCACATTTCGTGCTACTACATAGACTTGACGCTTAAGTAAGACCATAGTGTTTCTCATTTTAGCCTTTAGACATCACTGTGGAAAGCCAAAGACTGGAGATGGGAAAATTTACCTGTTAGTGATATTAAGTGATTTGGTCTGGTTATATAATCCTCTGCCAAGACCTTGTTATGAAAGTAACAGCAGAGGACTATTCATGGGGAAGCTGAGATTGTTACCTTTTTGTTCTCATTCAGAGATTCTGAACATCAAAGGAAATAATGATGCACATTGGAACAATAAAGTTACAGATTACAGGAAGTAGTCAAGATAGCATATAAAGAATAACCAGCCTTGGATTTTTCTAGGAGTTTCCTGTGTGGTATAAGAGAGAACCGAGGCAGCTGGCTGTACGTGTCCCATTCTCTAACTTGTATTGCTAAATACATGGTATTAGGATTAGAGTTGGAAGCTGGGCATGGTGGCACAGGCCTGGAACCTTTGGAGGCCAAAGCAGGAGGATTGTGAATTCAACACCAGCCTGGGCTACACAGTGAGACAAGTCTCAAACAGTGATAACAATAGCAATAGTGATTTGGCCTGTCTTCCTGTTGAGGCGCAGTGTCTGAGGTGTGCCTTGGCAGACTGTGGCACGAGCCCCTCTTCAGTGTAGTGATTTCAGGTGGTTTTGGGGGTCTCGGTGAAAAAATGTACAGACATGCCCAGATCAATGGCCCAGTGTAAACACTCAGTTTATGTAAACATACATTTCCAAATGCGAACATATTAAGTTTTCTCAGTATTAGGTAGGTTTCAAGTTTAAGATTTTGCCCCATTTCACATTTATAGATATAATACATATCTTGATTTTCTGAGCTGTGCCATGCTTTGGAAAGAACTGTGGTAGAAAAACAAGCCAGAGATGATGACTGGTAGACAGCAGCAGTCAGTGGGCCTGAGAGTGAGGAAAGTCAGGAAAGGAAAGGCTATGTTCAGAGCAGCCTTCTGCTGTGCACACTTCACCCCACACACAATCACTGACCTGCTCTGACCTCCAGGCTAGTCTCTGGGTAGTAACGTCTTCCTGGCTGCTCTTTGGGTTTCCTCATTGGGAACTTAGCAAGGGCGATCTTGTCATTGCCACCCATGTTAGCAAGCAGAGACAGTCAGCTGTCTGGAAGCCAGAACATGGAATATCATAAATAATATTCTGTAAAAAAATTACACTGTCTCAGAGTGTAAAAAGTTCCAGGATAGAAATTGGGTGGTATTATGAGGCTAAATTTTAAAAACTTCAGAGTAAAAATGTTCAGGAATGCTTTTAAAAGATCAGTTTAATTCATACACAAACTTTTTAATGACCAGAGTATTTTCACTGCCATGAGCTATGATAATTTTTGGCAAGATTTAATCTGAGTCCCAACCAAACATTTATTTATTTATTTATTTATTAATAGTAAGATTTGCGTGTGTGTGGTGGGGGTCAAACCCAGGGCCTTATGTGTGCAAGGAAGACACTCCACCATGAGCTGCATGCACCCCTTGTGCTAAGGTGATTTGATACCCACAGAAACATCTTTTAGTCCTGCAAGCTGCTGAGGACTCCATGTAGTTTGCTGAGAGCTAAGGAGCAAGCGAACTTAAACAGGAAGTTCACGCTTCCCATCAAAGCCTGTCTTTCTGCTGTCAATGGTTCTGCTAGGTTCTGCTAGGGTACTGCCTGTATCCACCCAGGGGTTAGGAACACAGGAGCCTTTTCAGAAGCCATCATCCCAGAATTTGGAAGTCTGAGTCAGGAGGATTGCCACAAGTTGAAAGCCCACCTGAGCTTTGTAGCTAGTACCAGGCCCTCAAGGGCTACTTAGCAAGACCCTCTGTCAAAGAACAAAACAAAACCACAAACAAAACATCAGTGGTACACACTTGTAATCTTAGAACCAGGGAGTAGAGACAGGAGTTGAAAATCATCTCTGGCTACTCGGTGAATTCAAGAGCAGGCTGTACTGCATGAGACTGTGTCTTCAAACACCAAAACAGTGCTGAGGAAGATGACTCAGAGAGTAAAGTCATTGCCACTCAAATATTAAGATGCAAGTCTTGAGTTCCCAGAACCTGTGTAAAGCTGGGCACGGAATGCATGTCTGCAGCCCTTGTGATATGAGGTAGATTCATGGACCAGCTAGCTTGGTATATGCAGCAGCAAGCAACAAAAGAGAAAGGCAGAAGCTGAGAACTGACATCTGAAATTGACCTCTGACCTCCATATGCATGTCATGGCATTGTGTTCCCACACTCATACAAATGTATACACATACACAAATATATATACACATCCATATACATCGTATACTCACACATATGCACACAGACACAAAATTCAGGCTTAAGACAAACTGAGCCAGGATTTCAGGATATGCTTGTGAGCAAAACATTAGGTTTTCAGCACCTATGTGGTTTATGGAGCCTCAGAGGAGATGGTGACATGAACCAGAGAATACCTCATAAATGACTGCTTTTGCAGGTTTTCCTGATGAACCCAGTGTCCCACCCGGACTTCTGCCTTCTGGATGGGCTGCACAGAACCAAACACACAAAGTCCAGCCTGGAGCACTGCTGTGAGCTGCAAGCTGGGACTTCTTCCTTTGGCCTTAGGCTGCCTTTTGGACTTGGCAGAAATGTTCCTGTTCTAGAAACGGAGGCCCACTGTATGAATGTCACCTTCCTCCATCTTTGTTTAAGACAGTCCAGCTGAGCTGCAGTTGCTCTGTGTGGTAGATAGAAGCATGTCTGTATCCCATTATCTTCTTTATTTCTCCAGGAGTTTTAGGTTTCACACATATAAGCACACACTCAGTGGAAGATGTGAATGCTGAGTGCTAAGGAGTGGTGGGTCACACACGTGGCAGAGGAATGAATGTTGAAAGGACAGAGTGTTTTTTGGGACCAGCCTATGTTGTAACCATATTCCCACGAGGTAAAAATGCAAGACTAAATTAGGTTAGGCTTAAGGTTAATTTTGGAAAGTTATGTGCTAGTTATCAGGGATTAGTAAGGCTGGAACAAAACAAAACAGCACTGGAACAGTGGACAGTCACCTCTTTAGCACACA
Organism: Lophiomys imhausi; assembly: GCA_907164525.1. Lineage (NCBI taxonomy): Eukaryota > Metazoa > Chordata > Mammalia > Rodentia > Muridae > Lophiomys > Lophiomys imhausi. The sequence goes on from CAJQZJ010031917.1 coordinate 2,555,951, forward strand.
CTTCCTCTGAGCATTCAGCTAAGTCTAGAGCATATGGTTCTGAAAGAGGACTTTTGCTTTCTTCGGTGACAGTGTCCTTTCAACACATGCCTCTGAGTTTTTTCTGTGTGGGCTGTGGGATGAGAATACCAGGTATCATAGATTTTTTTTCACAAAGGACAGAGAAAAGGATAATACCTTCTACTTGAGACATTTCAGTCTGAAAGTGTGGTGTCTTAAGGCTGATGCTTTACATGGAACACAGAGAAATGGTGTGAAGTGGGCTTAGTGAATAAGAGCTGTGTTACCACCACACACACCATGGTGTGAGTGAAAGTGTAGTAATTCTGTAGCCCAATTTTTTTTTTTTTTTTTTTGGTTTTTCGAGACAGGGTTTCTCTGTGTAGCCCTGGTGGCCCAATTTTTTTTTAATGTTTATTTATTACTTCAAGTTACATCTCCATCACAGCCCTCTCCCTCCATCCCTCCCAGCCCCACCCTCCTACCCTCTCACCCTTCCCCCCGAATGCATAATTCTTTTTTTTTCAGTCCAACAAATGGTTCTTTCTCTTATAAAAATAAATACAGTACAAAACAACTGAAATAAATAGGCCACAATTCTGAGAGTTATATGGCTTAGCATACATTCTCAATGTCCAGTCCATATGTATTTGGCCCCTGACGTTAACATTCTACCATCTAACTATCTCCATGAGTTTAAAGTTCTCTATCTAACTCAGCTTTCATACTAACTTGCATCACAATTTTAAAAACATCTTCTTAGATCCAGAACGCCCTCTTGATTACTAAACAACTCAAAATTTAACTATGAGACTCTAGCTATCTATTCTTCAACCACCTCAGAGACCTGAGAGGGATAAATATATCTGATTATATAGGAAGTGCAGGCCCTGCAGCTTCCAAAACTAAGAAATGACATACCAGTGGCTGCCTGGACAGTTCCCATTTTCTCTCCATATATTACAGCATCAATCTTCAGCCATTTGGCCCCGTTTCTCTGACAGACATTGATTGTAGAGCAGGAATTATGAAGGACTTACCTACCCTGTCTTGTGTAGCCCAAATTTTAATGAGGCAAAACTGTATCCTTTAAAATACTACTAAATCCCCAGAGTGACACCAACTAGTTGTAACTCTTACAGAAACTTCATCTGATGAACCCAGGTCCTTTGGTTTCCCTGTGTTTTGATGTGTGTTCCTGTTTAACGCTCATCACATCACAAATGAGACCAATCCTTGCTATCTTTACAAGATAGGCCTCTCCTTGGAGGTGGTGATGGCAGCTAGTTCCTCCCTCTAGGAGGTGGTGATGGCGCCTTGCTCCTCCCTTTAGGAGGTGGTGATGGTGCCTTGCTCTGTCTTTGCTTTCATTAATAAGAGCTGAATTCTGCTGGTTGTTTTGGCACCTAAACATTGACTTCCTCGTTTCAACCCCAGTCTTCGAGCTAGTTCTTCAGATTGATTGAGTTCAAGGGTTGAGCCTTGGTCACCCCCAACTCCTTATGTAAACATGCAGTAGACTATGGTGCACATCTGCTGTCTTGTGGAAGACGACCCAGGTCTAGGACCTTGCAGGAACTGGGAAGAATTCTCTTGTTTTTCAACTTTTTATAGATTTGGATGCATTTCACCCTTGTGTTAGAGACTTCACAGGTGACTAAAGCAGTTTCCTGATTTTAAAATGTTTCTTTTTCCCATTTAAGGGAACTATATTGATAGAATAGAAAATATTTGACTATTAAAATATGAAGAAAGTGAGGATAAGAATCATTATTTAGAAAGGCAAATGGGAAAATTTTTATCACTTAAGCCAGAAAGAAGCTGAAAATAAGAGAACAAAGCAGGAACTAACACTGAGCATTCAAGAATCTGTTCCTGCCAAACACTCTGCTGGGATAGCAGGAGTACTTACTGATGATCTCAGCCAGCAAGTGGGCCCCGCAGATAAAGGGTTTATGGTACAAACCTGAAAACCTAAGTTTGATGCCCAGAACACATGTATAGATGGAAGGACAAAAATGACTCCATAAAGTCATCCTCTGACCTTCACATACATAATGTTCTCCCTCCTCTCTCTCATGTGCACAAATATACATGCGTGCACATACATGCACACATATACTCAGGAACATTCATACATACTTATATACACACACTCATACATATTAACATACACACACACAGATTACTATCCTTGTTTTCATGGAGTTTCAGGTAAAGGTGTGTTTTATTCATGTTGAGTTTAAGAAGAAGTACACAGTGCAGTGAGGTCTCCCAAAGACAGTCAGAGCCGCAGAGGAGGATACAGGCTTCAGATGAGATGGGGAGAGCTAGAGAAGGATTGTGCTCATGAGCTGAAATGGAGACCTTCTGATTGTTTAGTACTCACCCACCCCCTTTCGGGCAGATCTCATTATGTAGCCCAGATCTTATGTAGCCCAAACAAGTGTTAAGCTAGTCATCCTCATGCCTGACTTCTCAACTTCCAAAGTGCTGGGACTACAGCAGAGCAAGACAACACCTAGCCTATAGGTTTGTTTGTTTTTTTTCTTTTTCTTTTTTCTTTTTTTTTTTTTAATGTGTAGAATAGGATGAATTTTCCCTTCCAGAGAGAAATTATGTTAGAAAATATAAAGGGAATGTCTTCTTGAAAGAGCAGCTTTCAAACCTAGCTTGACCCCCTCTACATGCTGAGAGAACCTTGACCTTAGAGCCCCCAAGCAGTGTCTTAAGAGGCTGTCATAAAGGGTGAGATTGAAGCTCCAGTGGTTTCTAGAAGTCAGTTGAAGTGGTTTTGAGCACTGGCTCTAGTTACAGGGAACCACTAGTGAGTTCATGAGGCATCTCAAGAAAAGCAGGATGATAATGCTAAGGAATGGCTGTGCTCTTCCGATGCACAGGAGGATGAATCACCTTCTGCTACCTAGGCCTCCATGGTGTGGTTCATGAGACCTGCGGGAGGGAGTGCTGGAAACGCTCCAGTGACTGAGGTGCTCTAGACAGACTGAGTGAAGGAAGATGAGGTCCATGCCCCTGGGCATGGTGGCTGGCGCCTTTTCACCTCAGCACTGCAGGGGCAGAGGCCTCAGTCAGTCTGAAGCCAACCTGGTACACATAGAGAGTTGGAGGCCAGTGAGGGGTGCACAGACCCTGTCTCAAAACAAAACACTGAGTAAACGGGGAGTTTTCACCCCATGCCTCATTACTGCACTTCAGGTGTCCAGTGCACCAACTCTCCTGGGCATGGTCATGGGTCAGATATAAGTAATTACTGGAAATAGAGCAATCAGACTACCATATGGATGACAAAATAGGGACAAAGATGGAGATGAAATGTAGGTCATTGTTGGGTTTTAAGTCACAAAATGCAAAGCAGTTGTGGTCTGGACCAGGTTCCCATTCCAGCTATACCCCTGCAATTATTTTTAGTTTGTTGTGGTAGGATAGATGTAGGGTCAGCCTGTGCCTGTGGCCAAAGTGGTATTAAAAACAACAAATGGAACGGTGCTATTTATGATTGTAAAGGACTGAAATTGGAAGAAGCCTGTGAAGTTTCACACACCTTTATTGTCAAAGGAGTGGGCTGAGAGTCAGAGAGAGGGTCCTTCTTAAGGACCCAGGGCTCCATGACTACAGAGCTTGACAGGTGGCTCTGAAGAAAAACGGTGGTTTTCCGTGCTGTTTTCAATCTGGGCACCTTTTGTTTGTTTGTTTGTTTGTTTTTGTTTTTGAGAGAGGGTTTCCTTGTGTAGCCCTGACTATCCTGGAACACGCTCTGTAGACCAGGCTGGCCTCGAACTCACAGAGATCCAACTGCCTCTGCCTCCCAGGTGCTGAGATTAAAGGCGTGCGCCACCATGCCCAGCTACTGGGCACTTTTATTTAGCTTCAGTTTTTTGGTTATTTTACTTTGCTTCTTGAGAGATTTGAGAAGTTAGGGAGCAGCCAGCAAAGTGTCACACCCCTGTAATGCCAGCACTTTGAAGATGGAGGTGGAAGGATCATGGGTACAGGTCACTGTCAGCTACATAGCAAGTTTAAGGCCAGCCTTAAAGGGTGATTTGAGGCCCTGTATCAAAAATTTTTTTTAATTTAGGAGGAAAGAGCTAAGTATGGAAGTGGAACATGGAGATTGATGTGCTTCAAGATAGATTTTGGACTAATGAACAGTAAATAAGTGTTTAATCATAATAGCTGTGAGCCTTTGACTATTATTCCATTTGTGTGTGAATTGACTAGTCTCAAGCCAGTTTAATCAGGTTCTAGGAAATAGTTTATGCTTGACTGCCTGAAATTGATTATTGTAATAATGCCTTAATTAAAAGTATTGCTTTGGTATTTAGTCCCAAGGCTTGGTTGTTGTATTTAGCCAAGGATCCTACTTTTAGCATTTGCCACTCTAAAGGGATGATAGGGTAGTTGGAATGGTGTTTGAAGAGAAACACTGGAGGGAGAAAGTATGGCTTCTGTTCCTGTCAACCTGATAATAAAATGATACCTTAAAAAAGAAACGGACAATTAACTTAAAATGTTTCATTGTAAATGATTGATGTATGTGGCAGTGAGTAAATAGGAATGGATGAATCCTTGAGTGATTGATGTATGTGGCAGTGAGTAAGTGGGAATGGATGGATCCCTGAGTAACTGAGTGGTTAGTAGGCGGCCTGGCCTGCCACAAGCAGCTCACTCACTTGAGGAGGCTGTGGCTCTTCTTCCCACATGCTGCTGTGGTGTCTCATTTTCTTTTAGAAAGCTTTTTCTTTATAAAATTTTATTTTATGCATAGCTGTGGTTGGCCTGAATGCATATCTGTGTGCTGCACACATGCCTAGTGCTGCATAAGCCAGAAGAGGGCGTTGCATCCCTGGAACTTCAGACAGCTCTGAACCACAGTGTATTTGCTGGGGATTGAACCTGGGTGCTCTGAACAAGCAGGCAATGCTTTTAACCACGGAGCCAGATATCTCTCCAGCCTCAGGAAACGTATTGTTCCATACTTCTGACCCATGCATGGCTCCATTGTTTTGGAACTGGCAGTTTTCCACCTTGTGGAGCACAGTTCTCTTGACTTTGTGGAGGGGACCTTGCAGTAACATTGCTCTGGAGTTCCTTGCTACTTCCAACCTCTAACTTTTCTGTGTTTTTACTGAGGACTGGCCTAATATCCACAGCAAAGGTAGGCTACCCTATCTTGAGTCTACCTTTTAGCATCTGTTATAAAATGCCTTTTATTTTTTTTAATTAATTAATTTATTTTTTATTTCTTCAAGTTACATCTCAATCACAGTCCCCTCCCTACTCCCCCCTCTGATCCCACCCTCCCACCCTCTTCCCCCTCATATCCCCCTCATATCCCCCCATTTTCTTCCTTTTCTTTTAAGTTTAAGGTATATCTTCCCCCCCAACAGCTCCCCCTTTCAGTCCAACAAATGGCTCTTTCTCTTATAACTACAAATACAATACAAAACAACAAAAATAATTAGGCCACAATTATGAAAATTATAAGGCTTAGCATACATTCCCAATGTCCAGTCCATACGTATTTGACAACTGACTTTAACATTCTACTATGCATCCATCTCCATGAGTTTAAAGTTCTATATCCAACTCAGCTTCCATTCTAACTTGCATCACCATCTTAAAAACATCTTAGATCCAGAATACCCTCTTATTTCCTAAACAACTCAAAATTTAACTCTGAGACTATAACTATCTAGTCTTTAACCATATCAGAAACCTGAGAAGGATAAATATATCTGATTATACAGAAAGTGTAGGGCCAGCAGCTTCCAAAACTAAGAAATGACAGACAACTGGCTGCCTGGACAGTTCCCAATTTCTCTCCATGCATTAGAGCATCAATCTTCAGCCTTTTGGCCCTGTTTCTCTGACAGACAATTGTAAAGGAGGAATTATGAAGGACTTGCCTACCCTGTCTTTGCAGAGCTAGGCTGTCGACTTACCTGCTTCCAAGTTTTGTCTTTTTTGGACAGCATTCTGTCTACAGATGAAGCAAGGGATTTTTCTTGCCAAGCGATAGGCTTGCCACTAATGCAACCATCTCCAATTGGCGATTCTTCGATGCTCATCATCTACTTGGAGTAGAATAAGGGATGCTGTCAGGAGCTGACATGTCTCAATATCAAAAAAATCTTAAGAAAACAACATTGAATGCCATATTCTACAGATCTCTTGAAGTTTTTGAAGACCACTTATCTATCTCCGTATAAGCAAATGTTGCTTGTCTCTTAGCAAATTGATTTCTGATTAACTTAGAAAATAATTGTGATAGACTACCCTAGTATCTAACAAAATGACATGCTTGAATGACTATTAGTTTGCATTTCTTAATTATCCTAAACAATTTATGACATTTGCTAACAAAAGGCCAAAACTTCACATTTCATTTTTAAGCATTACGTAGGTACAATACCTTAAAAAGAATTAACCTTAATTTTGTATCAATATACAACGATCAATACTGATATAACCAAATGCAATCTTAATTTTGCATCAATATACAAAGATCAATACCAATTTAGCCAAATATAATCTTAATTTTGTATCAATATACAAAGATATAAGAGCATATTCAATAATCTGTCCCTTTTTCTTCATCATTCCTATATTATGTTATATCCCATTTTTCTCTCAAGTCTTTTTCCCCCTGCATAGCAGAGAAAGAAGGATGTAGAAAAGAAAAAGAGAGAAATTCCTGGATCAAACCTATTTAACAACTTGTAATCTCTCCCCCTAACTAACAAGTATCTATAACCCATCAAATGACCAAAGGGGGGAAATCACCCACCTCGCCTTCTGGGGATGGGACATCGCTCTCTTAAAGTTACTTCTTGCTGATTTGGGACATAGTAAACATGTTTGGGTCACAAATAAGAATGGAAAAATGGTTAAGCATGTTAATAGAATCATTTGATGTTCAGTCCTTTTGTGCTCAGCTATTTAAATGTCCTAAGAAGTTTGTAGACAGAAGCTGAACTTCAGGGCTTTACTGAAGTTCTGGCTGGAACAGTCTATGGTGCTCAACAATCTTAGCGATTTTGAGTTGTTGTGGTTGTAGACTTTTGAGGAACCAGCTACTGAGGAAGTCTGCGAGGCTGGGTCATCTGGACTACCTGTCTTCTTTGGTGTCTGATCTGTTTTCTTCAGAGGTTTTAGTTGTCCAGTTGTCCCTGGACTCCTTAGATGGATGCTTTAACTCTGGGACACTATTATTATTTTTTGGCATTTAATATTTTTCCTGGAGCAAATTGGGGTTTTTGTTTTTCTGACAATATAAAAGTATTATCTTTCAATTGAGATTTAAAAAAATTATTTTGATATTCTGAAACTAAACATACCTTTACGTGTATATATTTTGAGATCTCAATGGACAATTCACTTTGGATTTCAGCATGCCTTTTGTGAGTAGCTAAAATCCCTTTTTATATTTATGAAATTTTGATGGAAGTGAAAGTTAAAATTCTGCACTTTTAATCTACTGTATGTAAACCCGTACTTTTGCTTAGGAGGTGAAATATCATCTTTAGTATAGATTTTTAATCTAGAAACTTTGCAAACTTATTTTATTTTAATTTTTTTAAATATCCTTAATGCTACTTTGTTTCCCTTCATTTTGACGATAATCTCATATAGTCTAGGCTCTCCCAAAACTCATTATGAAACTGAGGCTGGCCCTGAATTTCTGATCTTCCTGTCTCTATCCCAAGTGCTAGGATTACAGGTATGAGCCACTATGATTGACATATCTTTAGACATTATTTAAAATTCATAAGAGATAGGAAATTGTATTTTTTTTAACTGAGTGGACTTCATCATGCATTTTCCTAAATAAAACTCCTTTTAAAAATATCTTTAGGGACTGGAGAGATGGCTCAGAGTTAAGAGCACTAACTGTTCTTCCAGAGATCCTGAGTTCAATTCCCAGCAACCACATGATGTCTTATAACCATCTATATTGAGATCTAGCACCCTCTTTGCAGGCCGAACACTGTATACATAATAAATAATAAAATTTTTTTTTTAAATATCTTTAGCACCAGACATGGTGACACACACCTTTAATTCTAGCACTTGAGAGGCAGAGGCAGGCAGATCTCTGTGAATTCAAGGCCAGCCTGGTCTACAGAGTGAGTTCCAGGACAGCCAGAACTACATAGAGGAACGCTGTCTTGAGAAAAAAAAAAAAAACTTTAGCAAAATTTAAAGTCTGTATTGTTGTACATTTTGTTGTTGTTTTGGTAAATGTTACTTGTCTGTGACTTTAAAAGCCTTAGAGCCAAATAGATCTGCCCATGTGTTTGTTTGATTTCTACCATGTCCCAGCTTGTTAAGATTTGGTTTAAGACATTACAAAAATGTTACATAATGTTTTAAACAAAATTAAAGCAAGACAGCATGTCATCAAATAGAAACTGGTTCCTTTTTACTTCCTTTTTCTGTTTCCCAGTGCTAAATAGTGTCAGCAATTTGATGGATGTACCTCCAATTTTTCTAGCCACTTTTAAGCCACAGAAACTCGCAAGAGTTTGTATGCCTTAAAACTTCAGAAAACAATAATAGGACCATACTGAATACACTCCATCAACTCCTCCTTTCTGTGCAGAGCAGCACTGTGCATCTGTGGAGAGACTGACTCTAACTGTAGCATGATTTTCTGATGTAGGAATGCACTTGTTTTTTTTTTTGGGGGGGGGGGGTTGTTTTGTTTGTTTTTTTGAGACAGGGTTTCTCTGTGTAGCCCCGGCTGTCCTGGAAGTAGCTCTGTAGACCAGTCTGGGCTCCAACTCACAGAGATCCACCAACCTCTGCCTCCCGAGTTCTGGGATTAAAGGTGTGTGTGCGCGCGCGTGTGCAAAGACGCCCAGCTGGAATGCACTTGTGTTGACTTGTTTTGAGGCAGTTTTGTCATCTGGGTGCTGGGGAAAAGACCTTCCTTGTGCACGCTGGGCACATGCTGTTTTGCTGAGCCACACTGCCAGCCTTGCTCATTCGGCTGCATATTGTAGGAAATAAGCACATCATCTAGGTATATCTGTTAGAGTTTGGGTGCTAAGTAGAAATATATGGTATAGCAGTCCTAAATGCAAAGTATAAAAGTGTAGATTCAAAGCCAGGCGTGGTGGCGCATGCCTTTAATCCCAGCACTTGGGAGGCAGATCTGTGTGAGTTCAAGGCTAGTGTGGTCTACAAAGTGAGTCCAGGACAATCAAGTTTACCCAAAGAAACCATGTCTCAAAAAACAGAGATAGCGGGAAGGGAGGGGAGGAGAGGAGAGGGAAGGGGAAGGGAGGGAGGTAAGGAAGAGAAAGATGTGGTGTAGGCTTGATCTGCAGTGGTTTTTTTGTTTGTTTGTTTTGTTTTACTTTTTATTGGTTCTTTGTGAGTTTCACATCATGCACCCCAGTCCTACTCACCTCCCCGTTCCTTCTTATACACGCTCTGCCTTTGCAACCTCCCACGCTAAAGAAAATAAAAATCAACAAAAAATTAAAAACAACAACAAAAAGCATGGAAACCATCTCATGTGGAAGCTGCAGTATGTCAGTGTGTCCCACAATACATCCCTCCGTCCACACATCTTTTCTTGAAAATGTTCATTGCAGTGAGTCATCGGTCAGGCTCAGGGCTCTGCTACTCTATCAATACTGGATCCTTCCCTGGATTCCTCTCAGATCCCGCAGCTTTGTATCTGTAGGGTCGGCCCTTTCACAAGCTTTAGCAGTCCTGGATGAGGTAGATGAGGGTGGGCCAACTCAAAGCTCTGCATCTGGGCCTGGATGGTAACTGAGTTGCTCAGCTAGCCAGCTCTCCAGCGTTGCACTGGGACACTCACACAGTGCACAGTGCCACAGCTCACCTGTATCTGTGCCACCAGAGCTAGCTCCACTGTGACCTAGCCGAAGTGCAGAGCCTGCTCTCCTGAGTGCTGCAGCCTGCAAGGGCCTGAGCCCACTCTCCGCTCTCACACTGGCTCACCTGTGCCTTCTCCATCAGGGTCAGTTCTCTGCTGCTGCCCAGGCGAGGTGCAGGGCCTGCAGCAGTGTTTTTGTTGTTTGTTTTTAATATGGTGCCTCATTTAAATCTACATTTCAGATGAATGAGTAACATTCTAGTACAAATATATCTTGTACTGAAGTTCAAGTGTAATTGGGCAAGATTTATTTCTATTTGCCAAATTGAGCAACCACAATTAGAATCTTATATAAAGTAAGCAGCCTCTCCATTACCCTGTCTCATTGACCCCAAGTTTAGGATGTTATTTTGTTTTTGTAAATAATGAAGTATATAACTGCACACGTGTTGCATGTATTTTAAATATGAACATCCTAGTTTATACTCTGCTTTTCAATTTTCTCAACTGTATCTGTCTCAGCAGCTTCCTCATGTTTATGTCAGAACCATATTTTGATTTTTTAAAGTGAGATTATAAGACGATACTTATTTCCTTGGGTTTTGTTTGTTTGTATGTTTTGTTTTGTTAGGTTTGTCGAGGTAGGGTTTCTCTGTGTATCCTTGATTGTCTTTGACTCACTTTGTAGACCAGGCTGGCCTTGAATTCACAGAGATCCACCTGCCTTTGCCTCCTGAGTGCTGGGAGTAAAGGCCTGTGCCACCACCACACTCAGCAATTACAGACAGCTGTGAACTGTTATGTGGGTGCTGGTATTTGAACCTGGGTCATTTGGAAGAGCAGTCAGTGCTCTTAACTGCTGAGCCATCTCTACAGCCCCATTTCCTTGTTTTTAAATGCTAATAAAATATTTTTAATTGTGTAAAATTACTGTCATTTGTAACAAATACATTTAAGATAAATCCAGTACAAAGTCCTTAAGACTTGTAGACTGCATTTGAAGCTGTAGTCTGGTTCAGTTGTTAAAGACAGAAAATTAGTAGTGAGGTCCACATTCACCTCTAATGTTAACTGATGAGCTAAGTACTGAATGGGACCAAGATGTGCTAGCTGGACACATTTTCTGTGTATTTTTGGGAAGGTTACATAACCATCTAGACTTCCCCTGATACTTCTCTGATGTTATCAGGAAGAATTAATAAATAAAAGGAGTTTGGCTTGGTTTTAGGAACTGTCTTGTTTAACTTTAGCTACTATAACAAAATGCACTAACCTAAGTAACTTATAATCAAGAGAAAATTATTGCTTACAGTTGTGGAGGCTGGGAAGTACAAAGATCTAGGCAGGGAAGATGTAGTGTCAGTAAAGGGCTCACCTCTACTTCAGACACTCCTTCCTCTTACATCCTTAAGGGAAGGAACAAACATCTCCACTGCATGCCTCCCAGAAGCCCAACTACCTACCATTACATTGGAAATTTGGTTTCAATAAAGAATTTCAAAGGGATGTAAGCATTCAGACCATATTAGGAAATATGTCATATATTTAGGAAAACCCCATATAACTTTTACTGACTTCAAGGTAACATCAGAGGGAAGGAGGAAAGGTCTTAAATGTTTTAATAAAAAGTTGAAGATATTGTCATCACTTAAAAGAGTTGAGATTTGAGCCAATCCAGGGCACCTTCCAGACCGCTCCCAAATGCCTAAGGATAAAAACATAAACTTGAAATATTTTTAATTACAATCTAGAAAAATGACTCAGTAGTATTTTTTTATTCACTTAGCCCTCATACGATTATAAAACCAAAGACTTTTAACACTTCAATATGTTTTTAATTGGAATAGAATTATATCACCCCCCCCTTTTCTCCAGCTTCTCCCAGCTACCCTCCCTGGAACCCCTCTTATATTCCCTCTTCTTAATTTGATAGCCTATTTTTCTTTTATTATTGTTACATGTGTGTGTGTGTGCATGTGTGTATGCGTGTGTGTGTGTATATATATATACATATATATGCACACAAGTATAGAAATACAACCTGCTGAGTCCAGTTTTGGTTTTTTGTGTATTTTGCATTGTACAGCCAATTAAAAGGGCTCATCCTTAGGAGAGGCCAATCTCCCTCTCCCAGCAGTCATTAGTTTCCTGTAGCTTTTAAAATGTCTAAGGGTGGGACCCTACTAAATGTCCCGCCTTCCACATTAATATGTCTATTGATATTGCCATTGTTCTGTCTTGTTTATGCAGCCATTTCTAGGAGAGACTGTTTCACAGCAGACTTGCTGGTGTCCCAGCTCTTACAGTCTATGTGTTCCCTCTCCTTTGGTGTCTCCTGAGCCATAGACGCAGAAGTTGTGATGGAGATCTGCCCGTTGGAGCTGGGCTCCCCACAGTCTGTTGATTTCTGTATTATGTCCAGTTGTGGCTTTCTGTAGTGATTTCCACTTGGTATAAAAAGAGGCTTCTTTCATGAGTGTGAGTAGTTCGACTTACCCACGAAAGGTCACTCCCACAGGGTTCTGTGGGTCATGGCTCTGAAACTAGGCTTGTGGGTTTGCACATGGTGAGAGTCCAGAAGAAGTAGCCCTTTAACAATTTTAATCCAAATAAAGTTACAGAACCAATACACTCTAAGTCATTGTGACATGTTACAGTTATAAAATTACTGAAAATAAAGTATGAGCACAGTGGTTGGTCTGGTTATAGGGGCGAAGTTTTTCAGAGTTGAGAGTATTTGTGATGCTGTATGTCTTATTGCTTAGGCCAATGTCAACTCTTAGTCTTGGAGGCCACCATGACATTTTGCACATGACACAAATGTAGCACCTGTGTTTTAAGTACCCCTGTCCACCAAGCTTTTGAAATTATGTAGTTTGAGTGGTCTGTCTATACGCATTAATCACAGTGAGTGTGACTGGCATAGAAGTGTGAAGAAGAGCTTGTTTCATGACACTTAGAGGACTCAGGGTAGATTTGTGCTAGTTTTTTTAAATTATTCATTGAAAAATGAATCACATTAATTTGAAGAGAAAGACCCTATCAGCTCTCCAGGATGTTAACACTCCAGTTTGAGAACTATCCATTCCTCACGTATGTGCTACGAATGAATCTATGTAGGTTTATGACTACAGCTGACACATGTTCTGTTGTAGACAATAAAGATGGGACTTTCATTATGAGGTAACTCCCCTGCCCTCTCTGGCTCCCTTGCTTAGTTGTCACTTTCTTCTTGTTGCCTGGTTTTAAGGTTCCATTAGGGCCAGGGTATGTAGCACAGGCAGGCAGATCTCAGAGTTTGAGGCTAGCTTGGTCTACACAACCAGTTTCAGAACAGTCAGGGCTACACAAACCCTGTCTCAAAAAAACAAAAACAAAACAAGCAGGGACTCCTAGGGGCTAGAGAGAGAGTTCTTAACCCCAATGGTTAAAAAGCACTTGACCCAAGTTTGATTCCCAGCAGCCAAGTATGGCATTTCATAATGACCTATAACTTCAGTTTCAGCAGATATGACTCCCTCTTCTGGCCTCTGTGGTCACTACACTCACATGGCATACATACAGACACATATATACATAATTTTTTTTAAATTTAAGAACAGGAGTTCTGAATCTCTAAACCTTATTCTACAATGACTGCATTTTGAAATTTCTTAGGAATCCTTTTTTATTATTTGTTTGTTTGTTTATTTATTTTGTTTTTTCAAGACAGGGTTTCTCTGTGTAGCCCTGGCTATCCTGGACTCACTTTGTAGACCAGGCTGGCCTCGAACTCACAAAGATCCACATGCCTCTGTCTCCCAAGTGCTGGGATAAAAGGCATGTGCCACCACCGCCTGGCTAGGAATCCTTTTTTAAAAATAGAGTGTTGGTCTTAAATGTAGCCCTAGTTTTATGTTGTTATTGTGTTTTTGTGTGGATTTTCAGAATTGGATGCAGGGCCTTGCATTTGAATCACAGGCTCTGCCAGTGAGCCTCATACCCAACCCCTGTTTTTATTTTTTAAGGATTTCCAGTTTGTTCCATGTGAAGCTTAAACTCAAAACTCAAGATTTAAAACTTTTGAAAGTTTCTTCTGAAATTAAGTCTCAACAGAATCATGTTACATACTAGCATGTATTCCATAAGCATGTTCAGACAACACACTCTACCCTTGAAGTGAACTACGCTATAAGCTGAATATTGCCTCCATCTTTCTCAGGAAAACAAACTAAATGGACAAAACCTATTTTCTTAGCTTACAAAGCTAGGAGCACAGTCAAGACTCTTTGCTAACATGATGCTAGCCATGAAGCCACAATTTGTCATTATTCTTGGTGGTTCTCAGTATTGAAGCCTGGTTCTCGTCCATACTAGGCAGGCACTGTACAATGCTGTATGCACCCAATCCTGAAATGTACCCAGATTCCTAAGAAATATATAAATCTAGGAGGTGGGTGTGGCAGTGCTCACCTGTAATTCTAGCAGGCAAGAGGCTGAGGCAGGAGGATTGAGAGCCTCGGATTATCCTGAGTTACATAGTGAGTTTGAGGCAAGTGTAAGCTCCATATTGAGCTCTGCCTGTCTGTCTGTCTGTATATTCTGTGTATTGAATATATCCAGCATCTACACACATTCATGAAGTGCCTATGTGTCTGTCTGTATATTCTGTGTATTGAATATATCCAGCATCTACACACATTCATGAAGTGCCTGTGTGTCTGTCTGTATATTCTTTATCTATTGAATATATCCCCCATCTACACACACACTCATGAAGTGCCTAGCTGTGTGTCTGTCTGTATATTCTTCTGTCTATTGAGTATATCTCCCATCTACACACACACTCATGAAGTGCCTATCTGTCTGTGTGTCTATATATTCTTCTGTCTATTGAACATATCCATCATCTACACACACATTCATGAAGTATGACTTCAGTTCTCATGAACATCTATTTCAACTATTGCTTTTTTTCTTCAGATAAAAGATTTATTGCCTCAATGGTTTCTCTAAAAAAAATTGGGTATATTTTCTAAAGGAGCTGAAACTAGTAGACTTTACTTACTTCGGTTTTGGTCTGTCTTGCTATTTTGCGTGTAAATCAGAATCTAACCGATAAAAAATCCATCGCTTTACGTTTCTACACTTGGTTGGTTTTGACAGGCATATATCCTTCACTTCCTAAATAGGTGCTTGATGGAACACAATAGTTTAATTCTCAGGCTTTTTTCCTTACCTGGTGAAACATGAAATAGCTGTATTTCTTAAAATTCATGATGTTACAGATTTGATGGAGTGACAAGAGTAATTGAACATAAATGACATATATAAAATGGCCTCCCTCTTGGAGGTAGACAATGTGACTATGCTGTGAGCTTGGCACACATGTTTTAGATTCATTTTTATCTTTTTTTTTGTTTTGTTTTTTTGAGACAGGGTTTCTCTGTGTAGCCCTGGCTGTCCTGGACTCACTTTGTAGACCAGGCTGGCCTCGAACTCACAAAGATCCACCTGCCTCTGCCTTCCGAGTGCTGGGATTAAAGGTGTGCGCCACCACCGCCCGGCTTTCATTTTTATCTTTAATTATATGTTCATGTGTGGCTTTGTGTGTGTAAGTGTAGGTGCCTGTGGAGATCAGAGATGTGGGATCCCAGGAGCTGGGATGGTGTCGGCCAGCCAACATGGTTGCTGGGAACAGAACTTCCATCCTCTTCAGGAACAGGTCATGCTCTAATCCATTAAACCATCTCTAGCCATGGCACACATACCCTCACATTTTACTGTATTAATATTGTTGTGTGTTTAAATGAGACATGCTATGGATCATCGTGTCTGACATCCAGAAAGCACATGTCAGTCACCATTAAAGCTGTGCGGTAGACCCACAGCCAGTTCAGAGAACAGTGCTCTTCAGTGTCAGTGGAAGAGAGCAGCTGTGTCATAGCTGTACAGTGCAGGGAGGTCCTTCACCAGCAGACTGATACTGTTGGTGTTTCTGAGACTACTGCATGTGCAGAATCTAAATGACCATGATGTAGTGCTGCTCGTTAAAGACGCTTGTTTTGACATTTTCCCAAAATACAGAAACTTAATACTCGTTCTAATCTGTGGAATTTTGCTCAAGAAATTTGGCACTAGAGGTTATACAAAAAGGAAGGTTATTCATAATAGACTTGGAAAATGTCAGTTGTTTTAGGAAGACCCTTCCCTGCTGCTTAATAGCTCTTTGCTTGCAATACAAGTCTAGTAGTAGCAGTATTAAAAATGCAGCCCTTCTTCCTCTCATACTCGTAAAACTTTCCTGTTTTTAGACACTGAAGACATTTGTAAGCACTGTGTGTTCATATTTACTAGGCATTGAAACAGTTTAAGTCTTTAACTAGGACTGGAGATGTGGCCATGTGGTAGAGCACTTGCCAGCATGTACAAAGCCCTGAGCTTAATTCACAGCTCTGCAAAAATTAGAAAGAAAGAAAGCTGATCATGATGCATACCTGCAATCCTGGCCCTCAGGATGCTGAGGCAGGAGAATTCAAGGCCAGCTTGGGATACATAACCAGTTCCACAGCAGCCTAGGGTGTATAATGAGATATAAACTAGCTGGGCATTATGAAGTACTGGATGCCATTTCCTTGAGGATTCTGTTTTACATGGCAATTATCAAATCAAGATAACTTTATAAACAAACCTTCTTGACCCATGAAATGATATATGTGAAAAATATTCACCTAGTTATTATATTTAGTTGTAAAATATTAAACTGTTATGAAATATTAAATTCCTGCCAAGGTCAGAAATAAGATGTTCACCATTGCTACTTGTGTTCTGTGTTGTGTAAAACTAGCCATTGTAATACAGCAAGAAAAACAAGCTAAAGCATAAAGACTGGAAATAAAGAAGCAAAACTCATTTTGACACGCTCTCTCACGGGTCTGGAATTTACCATGTAGGCTATCCAGCAAGCCCCAAATATCTCTCCATCTCTACATTCCTGGCACGTGACACCACAATGCGCTGTGTGTGTGTTACCTACGTTTATGTCTTTGCACCACATCCATGCATGGTGCCTACAGAGATCAGAAGAGGGTATCAGATCTCCTGGAACTAGAATTATAGATTGTTGTAAGCCAACATATAGGTGCTGAGAGTTGCATCTGGGTCCTCTAGAAGAGTAGTCAGTGCTCATAACCACTGAGCCATGTATTAGCTCCTAGTGGACATTTTTAAAGTATGTTTTTATTTTTTATATTATCTGTACATGTTTGTCTGTGTGTATTTGTGTACATGAGTGCAGTGTCCACAGAAACCAGAAGAAGACATCATATCTCCTGGAGATGGGGTTACAGGCAAATGTGAGCTACCCATCCTGGGTGCTTGCAACCAATCTTGAGTTCTTTAGAAGGGCAGTACATGCTCTTTTTTTTTTTCCTTTGTCTCTTTTTTTTTGAGACATGGTCTGTGTATTCCTGGCTGTCCTGGACTCATTTTGTAGACCAGGCTAGCCTTGAACTCACTGAGATCCATCTGCTTCTGCCTCCTGAGTGCATGTGCCACCACCACGCCAGGCACAGTACATGCTCTTAACCACTAAATCACCTCTCCAGCTTTCTTTAAAACCAGTCAACCAACCTACGTGTCCTGGAGATTGAAATCAGGCCCTGTGCTAGTAAGTCAAGGGCTTGACCTACTGAGCCATCTCCTGCCTATCATACTAAATTAAGAGTAGCAGAAGAGGCTGCCTCCTGATCTTGTCTTCTGGTACACACTTAATAAGTCTGTGATATGCTATGGTTATTTCTCCTTCAAGCAACCAGTTACATGAAATTTATTGTAAATCTACACATGGTGGCAACACAAATCCTACTACTTGGTCGGCTGAGGCAGTAAGATAGCCTGAATAACATAGAGAGACTGTGTCTCAAAAAAAAAGAACTAAAAGAAAAAAACTGATTTAAAAATGAGAATAGAACTAGGCGGTGATGGTGTACTCCTTTAATCCCAGGACTCAGGAGGTAGATGGCAGGCAGATCTCTGAGTTCAAGGCCAGCCTGGTCTACACATTGGGTCCAGGACAGACAGAGCTGTTATACAGAGATGCCCTGTCCCCAGAAATCAAAGAGAAAGATAGAGGAAGAGAGGGGGGTGGGGAGGGAGGAGAGAGAGCCAACAAGATGGCTAGGAGGGCAGGGCATCGGCTTTCAAGTCTGACCCACCTGAGTTCAGTTCCATGGTGGTGGGACTTATCTCCTGAGAGTTGTCCTCTGGCTTCCATACTACATGGAATGCACATGTGTACATACTCACATATACAAAGTACAGTGTAAAAAAAAACCCAGAAAACAAGCAAAAAACTGAGACTAAATTATTTACATTAATCTAAACTTTTGAGGTTTCCATTGTGTTTGAATGGGTCCAGATGGTGAAGTTTTCTTCTGCCAGGAGGCCTTCCTTGAACATCTCTGGTCATGCAAGTCTTTTGCAGGGGAATTGTCTCAGGTGCGCTGTGTGGTTTTGTTTTGTTTTTCAGAAAAGGTCTCACTGTGTAGCCCAGGCTGGCCTCAAATTCACAGAGACCCACCTGCCTCTGCCTCCCAAGTACTGGGATTAATGGTGTGCACCACCAAGCCTACTTGGCCTTACAGTGTCTTAAAAATCTTTCTGCTTTGTTTTGTAATGGGCTCTTTGCTGAGATGATTTTATTTGGCACCTTCCTGTTCTGTATTCTCATCTCTGCTTTCTGGTGGCTAGCCACCCTGACCTTGTTTCTCTTTACTTTTTCCCTCATTCATGGGGACTGCTGATGGCTATCTGCTTCTTCCTGTGCCTCAGCATGGAAACATGCTCCTGTTTATTTCCCTCTCGGAGACGCCCATCCTACGTTGGCTTGTAGTATAACGGTAATCCACATTCCTCTTCCTCTGCCTTGGCTGGAAACAGCCCAGTGGCTAACAAATAGAATTCCCTGAAGGGGTGAACATAGAAATCACAAGGTTTCCCTTCAGTATATCCCCTGGAGAGAAAAAAAGGCCTGTGGGAAAGTTCTGCTTTCCCCCAAGGACAGGCAAGGTCTTTCTCTCATAACATCTGCCATTCCTCCATTAGAAACAAAGAGATTAAGTAACATGTCTGAACTAGCCCAGAATTGAACTCTCTGGATCTTACTGCTTTTTGTAAACCTGAATTCTCCGATGAGTCTTTTAAAGTTACAAAACAGGTATTATTTAAAGGCCAATTTTGTGGCTGAGACGGGAGGATTTCTTGGAGTTGGAGGCCAAACTGGGTTATGGCCTGCCTAGAGTACAGCGTAAGACCTTGTCCATTCCCCTAAAAAAGAAAGAAACTTTGTTCACAAAGTTCTTCATATGAATTTTACTTCTAATTCTCTTTGGCAGTCTGTTTTGTTGGGTATACTCTAGCTTCATTTCTATTTTTATTTTCTGTGTGGGTGTTTAGCCTACATGTCTGTCTGTGCCTCACATGGTTTCAGTGGCCTCAGAGGCCTCTCAGACTCCTGAAACTGCAATTATAAGTGGTTCTGAGCCACCATGTGGGTGCTGGCAATTGAACTTGGAAAGAGTGGCCAATGCTCTTAAGTTCTGAGCTTGCTCTACAAGCCCCTAACTTCATTTCTTCAGGAAGATATATGCCTCGTAACATCCCTTCAGCCAGCCAAATACATCAGAGAGGAAATATTCATGAAAATAATAGTTTCTTAATTCACAATCCAAATTTTTTTTTTTTTTGGTTTTTCGAGACAGGGTTTCTCTGTGTAACAGCTCTGGCTGTCCTGGACTTGCTTTGTAGACCAGGCTGGCCTCAAACTTACAGAGATCCACCTGCCTCTGCCTCCCAAGTACTGGGATTAAAGGCCTGTGCCACCACCGCCCGGCCACAATCCAATTCTTTAGGCAGAAAAGCCACTGAGAAAATCAGTCTGGCTATATGAACAAGTACAGTTAGAGTGTGTTTTAAAGTAAGTGCCTATTGACTATGCTGGGTTTGCTATTTAATAGTTGACTGTTAACTAAAAACAAACCTAAGTTTCTACCATAGTATGGTATGCCAAAAATCAAAGGGCAAAGTCTATTTTTTTCCCCTCAGAAGTTTCTGAGTTAAGATTTTTTATTTCATTGGCTAGGGAAAAGACTTGGTATTTGAACACCTCAATAGCCTGATTGAGGCCTGGGTCTGATCCCCAACACTGGGGAAAGTATCATTTCAGCTTGCCCAGTAACTCAGTAGTAGAGTTTGCATCTGCCTATGCCACAGGGTTCCGCCAATTATCCCATTGTAATAATCCAGGTTCAATATTATTAATTATGATTTAGGAATCTTATTTAACCCTTAGTGCATACAATTAATCTTTAAAGTATCATTTATCTGAAGCCAATAGAAGAGGACCAGTGAGATAACTCAGTAGGTAAAGGTACTTGCCAAGGAGCCTGAGTTTGACCCCCAGAATCCACAAAGGCAGGAAGGGAGACTTGACTCCAGAAGGCACCCTGAGATCTCCACACATGTGGTGTGGTACACATAAGCAAGCACTCAAGTACATGCAACACAGACACACACACACACACACAGAGAGAGAGAGAGAGAGAGAGAGAGAGAGAGAGAGAGAACAAATGAATTTAAAAGTCATGCCAGCAGAAGAACTCATAGGTTTCTTAAACAATACCTTATTTTTTACCCCCCCCCCAAAAAAAACAAGAAGAGAATTGTCTAAATTATTTGAGACTAGGACTCTTTGAAAGTTGTCCAGAGAGCTTTTTAGAACCCATGCCATAAGTTGGGATGGTTGCCTTTGAGTCTTTTTGTCTAAAATAAAAATAAGTCAGTTGATGAGAATTGCTGTTGGGAGAGCAGCCTTCAGGGCAGCTCTCTTTCTGGTGTTAATGTATGTAAGCTTGGGCAAATGACTTTAAAATTTGGTTTCCTCATCCACAAAGGAGGGAAATAGTGTCCAATGGTATTTATTTTAAATTTAGTGTGTGTCCCTTATGTGTATGGCAATATTCTAAAAAAAATTACAAATAACTCTTGTGACTGTAGTCTGCCAAAATGTTACTATCTCAGTTTAATTCAGTGAAAAAGGTCAGGGGGGTGGAATAGGGAGGTGACTCTGAGGGTGAAGCACTTGGCCACAAGTATGAAGACCAGAGTTCAGATCCACAGCATCCACATAAAAGCCTGGCAGACCTGACAGCCACCTGCAGCTCCAGTTTGGGAGCAGGAGACAGCAGAGCTCCCAGGCAAGCTGGCTAGCTACACTCCTTCAACAGTGAGCTCCAGGTTCAACCAGAGAGCCTACCTCAGAGAAAGTAGAGAACAGTGGGAAAAAAAAATACCCACATGAACCTCCATCCTCCACAGGCACCCTCACACACATGTGATCACTCACACACACAGAGATACAGAAATTAAAGAAGGGGAGAGTGGAGATGAAGAAGCTGTGTGTGGGGCTAGGGAGGTGGCCCTGTAGTTTAGATCAGAGGACCAGAGATCAGTGCCCAGCTCCCATGTTGGGTCAGTCACAACTACTTGTAGCCTTGGCTCCAGTGGAGCCAGCTTTCATTTCTGGCTTCCGTAGGCACTCACCTGCTCATTCCCACCCACAGTACACACATATGTACTTAATTTTAAAAATCAAGTCTTAAAAAATCAAGTCAATCCATGATAGGTTTGTTATTGCCATTTCTCATAATCATGTGTTGAAGATTTACAGGTTTTTACAATTTTTAAAAAATACTAGTGTTGTGTGTATATGTGCAGTGTGCATGGTAGTGTGTGAGAGTGTGTATTGCAGTTTGCATGGGAGAGTGTGTACTGCAGTGTCTATGGGAGTTGTGTGAGTGTGTGTGTGTGTGTGAGTGTGTGTGTGTGTGTGTGTGTGTGTGTGTGTGTGTGTGTATGATATACATAGGGAGGCTAGAGAACAACTGTGGGTGGGTGGTTCTCTTTGTTTCGTGTTTCCGTGGGTTCCAGAGATGAAGTGCTAAGACTCTCCCATGAAGCAGCAGATGGATCCAGGCGCTGCAGAGCTGCCAAGACAGTGCTGAGCTCATCTGCGGTGCTGATTGCTTTCTTTAGCCTTTCCTTTTTCCAGGTCACATTAGTGGTCGGGGCCTCAAGTTTTGGAGGTTTTCTGAAATAATAGTCTGTTCATGGACAATGGCGACATGTACCCATGCAGGTGTGGAAGGCATGGCTGCAGGTTGCGTGCCAGCGCCTGGCAGCAGGCACTCAGAGTGTCAGGGACTTAGGTGAGCTCTGGGAGAGAAGGAAGCCAGTCAGGTCAGTGTGGAGAGCAGGTTCCCACAGAAAAGACAGTGAGTTCTCTGGGCGGATTAAAAGGTGATGAGGAAGCCAGGCCTGATGCATTGGAAAGAGAATGGAAAGGACAAGAGCTCTGAAGATAGGAGCTTGTCTGGGATGGAGAGACTATGCAGGGAGCTGTGAAAGCTGAGTTGACCTGGCCTGACTCTGTGTGACAGCTCTGAGTCTGAGTGGAAGCTCTGGCCCTAGTGTCAGGCTTGAGGGTTTATAAGACGATGCATTAGGAAGTGAGTAAGTGAAGGAGAGAGAGAACAAAACCTTAGTACCCTGAGGATCTGGGGTACAATGGAGTAGGTTTTAGTAAGACAGATCTGCACTAGGGTAGGAGATGGATCAGGGTCCCTCGGCCTCTGTGCTCTGTGTCTACAGTCTGCTGGGAACTGGGAATGGCTGGTGCTTTGGAGAGTCATGATGTTGAGACTCTGGACTTGAGCCCACTTCAACTAGAAAAGGAAGCAGCTTAAGCATAGTAAAAGCTCTAGACACACGCCCGCATGGGTAAAGAGACCA
>CAJQZJ010031917.1:2578659-2642561 GCA_907164525.1 Lophiomys imhausi
GGTGCAAGCCAGATGTTGTCGGGCCCATGCCCAGGACCCTTGGGGGCGGGATGAGCTGGTGCAAGCCAGATGTTGTCGGGGTCCATGCCTAGGACTCTTGGGGGTGGGACGAGCTGGTGCAGAATCAAGACCCCGATCCAGGGAGTCGAAAGAGGCAAAAGCAGATTCATTTATTTCCAAAACAGGGGTTCCCTTTATAACCTCCACCCAGAGTCCCATTGGCTCCCGAACTGCAGGCTGCATTGCTCCTCCTCATTGGCTCGTGTCTCTCTACCTGGTGTGGCATCATCAATCTCCAGGCAGGTCTCAGGCCGGGCATGCCCGGGCACGTCTATCAGGTCAGCTGCACCTGGAAGCCCAGCCAAGCATGCATGCGCTATTTAACAGCAGGCCTTGTTTCTGCTCAATGGCAGACCTTATTCCTACATATTCACCCTTTTTTTTTATCTTTAATTTTTAGCAACTCAGTGGGAACCAGAGTTTTTATGCTCTGATCTTGTTGACCCCACCTCAGGGACCCCAGTATAATGGACTGTGCTTGTATAGGTTGACCAGCCAAACAAGATTCTTACCCATCATTGACTACCAGTCCTCAAAGGGTGGCATCCCTGTAGAGTGCATAGGGTGTATAGGGTATTAAACAGAGGCTTCACGGATCTCCGTGAGCCAGGCCTGGATCACCTCTTTGGGTGGGCTGTGGTCTGGGCAGTCCAGAGTCATGACCACCTGCAGAGTAGTCTTGTTGATGGAGTGTTGCCGGGCGATTTGCTGTATAGGACTCTTAAGCAGAATGATTTAATATAACCACAGTCCCTCCTGTAATGGCATAGGTGACTATCCAGGAGGGGTCAAAGAATTTTTGATGTTATTCCAAACTTGTTCTGTGAACCCCATATCGAGGGAAAGCACTGGGACCCTGGTCTCATTAAGTTTAGAAACGCTTTCCCTGAGTAGAAGAGTAGAGGAACTTGTTTGACCAAATCCCCATTATGTCAGTCATTAGGACGACTCCCATGACATCAAGGATGTCTCTTCCCCAAAGGTTACAGGGGACATCAGCAACTAGAGGGTAAAATGAACCTTGGTTCCCATCTAGGTTCTTCCAATGCACAGGATGTAGAGTTGCTCTGGTAGGCCGTTGGCCTCCCACACCAGTAATAGCGGGGGGCCTGGTTTGAATTTCCAATGTGGGAATCTGTCACCAGCACACCGAACTCCCCTATGATTTCAGGGAGAGAAGGCTAGTTGGTGAGGTTTTAGTATTTACTCCAATTAAGCATAAACAACAATAAATGCAAATGAACATAGCAATCATCACAGCAATCCCAGTTCCAGTAAATCCTAAACTTAATTCTAACATAGCTACATACTGAACCTGATCCTTAGGCTTAGAGTCCGAAGATAAGGGCTTGGACGTTATCACATTATTACTGTGATAATGAGAGCTTAACTGTGCAGTGGGCTTGACCCTTGACCACAGGGGAATGGGCTTGACCACAAAGCAGACTCGACGCTTTCTGCTCTCTCTGTTAGCATGGTTTGGCTTGTTTACTGATGTTCAGGAATGGTCAGTGTTTGGGGTGGCATTACATGGCTGTGAACCATGTCACCACGAGAAGTGCGCTTTCCTCTTTCAAACTACCTACCTATCTATATTTATATGTCTACTACCAGGGTTAGTCCCTAGGTGGTGCGGCCTCCTTTGCACTCCAGCCGAGTTTTGATCAGCAGCTGTCACCTCTGCTAAGTTGTCTTCTGCTTATCTTAAAAGCATTACATCACCTCAACTCACACTTCTAACTCAAACTATTGCTAACTCCTAACAGCCATTTTAGGTGACTGTTTTACAGGCTCCTTACAGAATCTCAGAGCCTCAGTTTCAGTAATGATAGTAACATCTGCCCAGTGACTAGCTCCTTAACCAGGGTGCTGCCCAAGGACACAGTCATCATGGGGGCATGAGGGAAGACAGATAAGGTGCAAAAGATGTTGGACTTGGGGGATTCCCCTCTTACT
This sequence comes from Lophiomys imhausi, assembly GCA_907164525.1. NCBI lineage: Eukaryota > Metazoa > Chordata > Mammalia > Rodentia > Muridae > Lophiomys > Lophiomys imhausi. The sequence continues at coordinate 2,580,676 of CAJQZJ010031917.1, forward strand.
GTCGGGGTTGAGGGGTGCCCCGATTGGAGTTTAAAGCATTGCTGGATTGTTCAGTAATTTGGAATCTGCAATCTCTTGCCCAATGAAATCCTTTATTACATTTTGGGCATTTAGTTTTAGGCCTAGCATTAAGGCAATCCCTGCGTAAGTGCCCGAGTTTGCCACATCCCCAACAAATTCAATCAGGGAGTCTAGCCTGCTGTGGGCCGGTGTCAGAGCATACCCTGTCAGTGACTAAAGCCTCAATTGAGGCTGTTAGGGCAGCAGTAGATCTTGTCCCAGGGTCAAGGTCTCTAGCAGCAAATTGTGGATGTTTTCACTGTGAACTGCCACCACAGCATTTCTCGTTGGAGCATTAAGCCCCTCCCAAGTTAACTGCTTGATCATCATGTCTTGGGTGGGGCCTGGATCCAAACTAACGTTCCACCGCATCAGTGAGTCTGGTGAGAAAGCCAGTAAATGACTCTCCCGATTGTTGAACCAGATTACGGAAGTAGGTGGATGGGTCACTAGCGGTGCATGCTTTGAAGGCTCTAAAGGCCAGATTGGAGACCTGTGGATAGTAAGCATATAGTCCAAAATGCTTGGGAGATGGGGTCAGTAAAGTTCCCAAGCCCGGTCAGCATCTCCAGGGCAACATTAAGGCAATATTGGAGATTGAGACAAGCCTGTGCCTCTGCCTGGTCATCATAGGCAGACCACCAGTTTAAGAAGACACCAGGCTCTAGGACTGCTTTGAGGAGACTGTACCAGCCGTAGTAGGTCTGTAATTGCATTGACCATTGACACAGAACTTGCTCAAAATAGGGAGAATCAGGCCTGGACTCATTGGCAGCTTTTCTGGTAAGCGCTAGGTCAGCCAAGGGGTTGGGGACCCATGGCTGATTAGCGGCATCTGGGCCAACATTAACCAGTAATTCCTCCCCTTGGGTCCCATAGCCCCGAGGGGGAAAAATGGGTAACAGGAGGAAGCAATGGAGAAGTAGCAGGCAGGAGAAAGGGGAGCTGAAGCTGCGATGGTAGGCCATTCCACCGCAGGGGCGCGGAGTTCAAGCCACAGGTATTGGGGGGGGGGGCTGGCAGTTGGCGAGGGACACGGAAGGAAGTCCCCGGTGATCGGGTGTCTTAGTAGTGGTGGGAGCAGAAGCACTACTCTCCTCTGCATAATCATTCCAGTCAATTTCCACCATAGCTTCAAGAGCCGAGGGAGGGGATATTATGGACAGATTGATTGTGTCTGGTCTTGGCAATGTTTACTATGGGCAGCAATCACTTCCTTAGGAGAGGAAGATTTAAGACTGCCAATGATGCCTAAAAGGATAGGGACAAAAGGAATGGACGGGGTAATGCCTGATTGTACCTCCCTCTTTCTAGCCAAAAAAAGAATCCGCATCCATAGGTCAGCGTCCCACATGTTCTTGGGCGAGACCCATGGGGCGAGGATGGCAGCCTCATTCTAAAAGGCCTCAGTATCTCCTGATTTAACTTTAAGGCCTTGTGTTACCAAGAGAGACTTCAGAGCCCGAATTTGGGGTTCCTTACAATGAGATGGGAGATTGCCCATGATTAGAAAATACATGGCCAAACAAAGGAAAGTGGCAAAACAAAGAGAAAGAAAGGCGTGTATCAGACCTAGAATCCTGTGCTCATTGGGGGACTTCCGTGGCTCATTACACCAAGGCCATATACCTAGACAGTGTCTCCAGCATTCGGCATCCGAAAGGCCCTTGGCGGGTGGCCAAACGATGGTTCTGTCTCCTGGGGTGTCAGCTCTTGTGTGGAGACACTGGGTGAACCGAAAGTAAAATTGAGCCTGTCTCCCTAGCGTGAAAAACCAATAGTTCTTGTATGTTGGGATTAAGGGCGTGTGTTACCACCGCCCTGCTCAAACATTTCACTTAAATCCTAGATAACAAACGGTAACTCTGTAACTCAGAGAACAACTCTGGACTGTAATGACATTCCAAATATGTCAAAAATCCTTAAAAATCTCTCATGTTGTAGCAATGTCAAACCAGAAAAATATCCTTTTTACCTCTGATAGAGGGAAAATCAAAGACATAGAACCACAATTCAAACAAAGAAATAGGAACATTCCCTCCTCGGTGAGACAAACCAACAGACCAACAAAGAGAAAAGGAGACAAACCAACAGACCAACGAAGGGAAAGGAGAGGACCCCTGTGCTCACCACTCGCAGGGGAAAAGAACATATAACATAGACCACCATGAGGGGCCAGCTCACCGAGAAACTGCTGAAGGGGGCATGCTCCGGAGGCTAGGAGGTTAGGAGTTCAAGACCAACCTCCACCACTTAATGAACTCAAGGCCAGCCTGGGCTACATGAGACCCTATCCCCAAACAATTAATTAAAATTAATGAGCTAGAGATACACCTCCATTGTAGAGCGCTTGCTGGCATGGTAAAGTGCTGGCCTAGTGTGTGTGTGGCACTGGGTTCAGCCCCACAATGATAGATAAACAACAGTAACACTATAAAAGAAATGTGAATAATTCAAGTGATGGAATTTTTAATACAATGCAGAATTTTCCTTTTTTTTTTTAATGCCAGACGCCTTGGATGAGTACTTTGAATATGATGCAGAGGAGTTCTTGGTCTCCTTGGCCTTGCTGATAACAGAAGGAAGGACCCCCGAGCGCTCCGTGAAAGGGCGCACGGAGAGTTCCCACTGCCCGCCAGCGCAGTCTCCTCTCCCAGGAGCCACCAGACATGAATGCAGCGACCAGCTGGCGCAGGTGAGGCCCAGACTCCATTGCTGCTGGGTTTGTCCTCTGCATAAAGGGCTTCACAGCTTTCACCCCTGCTGCTCTTTGGGTCTGAGCAGGTGTGGGAAGTGCTGCTGGTAGCTTCCCCAAGAGGAGGGGTGTGGTAAGCCTCCTCTTGCCTCACACTCTTTGTGAAGCTTCGCTGCTGTGATTCTCTATTCTTTTGTTGTAGAGTCTTGCCTTGGCCCTTCCCTTCTATAGTCTTATTCATCAATGTTGTGATGATTTTCTTACATTAACCATTCCCCTGTATTTTTTCAGTGAGAATAATTTTTGTTATATGTTAAGACATCTTGATAAGTAGTACATGATATAGTTTTTAAATTATTTCTTCCAATTATTAATTTCCTAATGTATTCCTGAACTTTAAATTGTTTTACTTATTCTTATTTATTTATTTTGAGACAGGGTTTCTATATACAGCCCTGGCTCTACTGGAATTCGCTCTATAGACCAGGCTGGCCTCAAACTCAAATATCCTCCTGCCTCTGCCTCCCAAGTGCTTAATGTGCTACCAACAGCTTAATTTTTTTTTAATTTTATTTAATATATATGAGTGTTTTGCCTGCATATGTGTCTGTGTACCACCTGAATGGCGGGTGCCCATGGAAGCCAGAAGAGAGCATCGTCTGGAGCTGAATTACAGATGGTGAGCCACCTTGTGGGTGCTGACAATCAGGGAGACAGCCGAGTCTGAGCAAGTGCTACTGCATATGCCATACTTCTTATGCAGACATCTATAGTTACAGTTTTGAAATTTAGATACAAAATTAGCTTACTTATTGAGACATTTGTTTATGTTCCTTTTTTCTCAGTGTCGCCAAGCCAGAAGAACCAGATCTGAGGTCACACTGTTGTGGAAAAATAATCTTCCAATCATGGTAGAAGTGATGCTTCTGCCAGATTGCTGCTATAGTGATGAGGGCCCTAGCACAGAGGGCCTGCATCTGAATGACCCCGCCATTAAGCAAGACGCACTGTTACTGGAGAGGTGGATCTTGGAGCCCGTTCCCCGACAGTGAGTTGTTCAGCCTCCTACACCTTGCTGTAATGTTGCATCATGTCTCTGAATCCCTCTTTTTTATATAGTAAAGTTGAGATACTTAATGGGTTCACTAAGTAATTATGACACCAGGTGACATTAGGAAGTGCATGTAGGCGCTCTTCGAGTACACCTCCCGAAAGGCACTTGTTCCCACTGTCCTCTTCCAAAAGCACAGTGGCTCTGTACTTGCTCTCTTATGACTGTGCTGTCTTCCTTCCCTCAGGAATGGTGATCGCTTCATCGAAGAGAAGGCACTTCTGCTGGCTGTCCGATCGTTTGTGTTTTTTTCTCAGTTAAGTGCTTGGCTGAGTGTTTCTCATGGTGCTATTCCGCGAAATATTCTTTACAGGTATGTGGGGTGGGCGGGGGAGGGACGGGACAGTGCATAGTCATAGTTTACTGAGTGGTGTTTTATCTGTCATATTTCCTTTATTTATAAATGAAAATCAATACAAGTTGATGAGGTTTTTCTCAAAACAGGTTAAGAGAATAATTACATTATATGGGTAGTCTTGTTGACTAAATCTTGTTAAGAGGGCTTGGTGGTTTAAATTTGTTTCAAGAGCATTCAGACTTACTTTAGAAAGTCGAACCAGACCTAATGCCACTATGACGTGGAAACAGAGGTGACATGGAACATAGCGCTGAGTACCCACAGTGCCAGCTACTCTGGATGCTGGGGTAGGAGTATTGCTGGAGCAGTGAGTTTGAACCTGAGCAAGAAGCAAGAGCCTGTCTTTAAAAAAGACAAAGTACATGCATATTTGTATGTGTGAGCTCCTGTACACATGTGTATGAATGTGTGTTTGTATATGTGTATAAATAAACATGCAGGTTGCCGAGCAACCAATTGTTTCTTTATTGCAGATGAACTAGTCTCCAGACTGTCTTGCTCAATGAGCAGAATCCATTTATTTAATAGTAAACCCAAGTCCTTTTTGGGGGAGGGGGAGTTGAGACAGGGTTTCTCTGTGTAGCCCTAGCTGTCCTGGACTCACTCTGTAGACCAGGCTAGCCTCGAACTCACAAAAATCTGCTGTCTCTGCCTTCATAGTGCTTGCTGGGATTAAAGGCACACTCCACTAGTGCCTAACCCCTTTTTTTTCTTTCTGTTTTGGCAAATAATGATTAAATCATAATATTCTTGAGTTTTTGGTATTTAAGTTTTCTGTTGTTCTTAAAAAGATTATCTCAGTTGGGCATAGTGACTCATGCCTGTAATCTCACAGAAGGCTAAAAGCAAGAAGATCTTTCCAAGTTTGAAACCAACCTATGCTACATAGTAAATTCCAGGACATCCTGGAATACAGAGTAAAACTGTCTTTTTTGTTTGTCTGTTTGTTTGTTTTTGTTTGGGGACAGAGTTTCTCTGTGTAGCCCTGGCAGTCCTGGACTTTGCTCTGTAGACCAGGCTGGCCTCGTACTCTGCCTGCCTTTGCTTTTGAATGCTGGGACTGAAAGTGTGATTTATTTCCAGTGCCTAACTGTGAAAGTGTCTTAAAGACCAATATAACAACAACAGCAGCAACAACAAAAACCCAAAACAAAAACAAACTAGTCCCCTCTTCTGAGTATAGTCTGTTTGCTGTACCATGTATGTTGGTTTTAGTGGTAACTTGCGTGGTAGAGTGGCCGAAAGTGGACCGAGGTGAGAGTTAACGCAGAGATAAGACTGCTTTGTATCCTTACAGTGGTTTACAGTGATGGAGGGGCAGCTTGTGAGTGACCTGTGTTGTTTGCCTCCAGAATCACTGCTGCTGATGTCGACTTGCAGTGGAGTTTTTCACAAACTCCAACCGAGCATGTGTTTCCTGTTCCCAATGTCTCTCACAACGTGGCCTTGAAAGTCAGCGTTCAGTCCTTACCCAGACAAGCTCATTACCCAGTTTTGACCTGTAGCATTCATACTAACATTGGTCTGTATGAGAAGAGAAGTCAAGAACAGGAGCTGAGAGCCTGTCAGCATCGTGGCCCTGGTGAAGTAGAGCACCGTTGTCCCAGCAGCTCACAGAGTCTGTGCAGCAAACACACATGGACCATGGCACCTGTGAGTGCCCTGCATGTAAGAAGTGGCATGCCCCCAGAGTACACTGCAGCCATTAGAAATGTCAGGCTCTGCCCAAGCATGGGCAGCAAGTCTGACCATGGGGCATCTCAGGCCAGTGTACTGGGCTTCAGTGGCACCGGAGAAGTAAGGTCACAGGACGCATCAGTGAAAACTTTAAAATCACTCTCTGTGATGGATTCCAGTGTCTCCAGCTGTCAGAGCTCCCGGCAGTCAGTGGGGGAGCCTAACCCTTTAATCGATTCCTTGATTCAGGATCGACAAGAAGTCATTGCCAGGATCGCTCAGCACTTGATTCACTGTGACCCCAGCTCCTCTCGCTTGTCTGAGCTCCCCTTCAACACCCAGGAGTCCACTTCACTCAGCCCAAAGCTTCACCCAGTTCCACAGGAAAGCGAGAGTGTGAGAAGATGCAAAGAAGCATTCTCCGCCTCTCTTGGGAATCCAGAGGACACCAGCGAGGGCAACGTGAGAGGGAAGTCGGAAAGTAGAATAGGTGAGACCTGCGCCTCTCACAGCCCTTACCCTCGCCAGCCCGCGGGGGAGGCCAAGCCGCTGATTGGCTCTTTGCTCCAGGAGCGGCAGGACGTTATAGCCAGGATCGCCCAGCACTTGGAGCACATCGACCCCACCGCTCACATTCCCCGAACTGCATTCAGCAAGCACGACTCCAATTCCATTCCTTCTAAAGTGTTCAGGAGTTCATATGATGACAGAACCTTGGTGAAGAAAAACAGAGATAATGCCTCTGTTTCTGCTTCCCATACAGAAGTGTCCTTACTGGGAGACAGAGGTGATGGGAAAAGCCCCAAACCTAGTAAATGCTTCCGCTCTTTCAAATACAGTCAAGAAAAGTCTCTGAAACATGAAGAAAGAAGTCAGGATGGTCATGATAGTGAGGACAGTATGCACAACACCAGGCAGGAGATGCAGAACAAGGCTGCTGGCTCACTAACTTCCTCTAATGTGTCTCTCTGCAATGAAAGCAGCTTGGGTTTGATTAGCAGATTGGAAAATACACCTTGTAAGTCACAACTTAAGGAGCAAGAAATGAGCCGTGAAACTGAGAAACAGTGTCCACATTGCAACAGTATTGACAAACAGATTTGCACAAATAAATGTACAGAGAAAATAATAGATGAGAATTATAACCCAGGATCTCCCAGTCACCTCCAGTGTGATGATTCCAAAGGTATTGACTCAGAAATAAAAGCTACTATGTTGGAAATGTCTGACTATTTGAACAAGTACAAAACTAATTGTTCAAATAAAGACTTGAAAAGATCAAAGACATGTCAGCTTGGCACAGAAAATGATCTCAGCGAAGATACTGAGGACTCCAAATGCCTATCAGACCAACTAAAACCTGAGCAGGAGCAAAAAGAAGATTCAGTTGCTGAAAAACCTCAAAGTGTAAAACACTGTTTGTCTACAAGTGAAGGATTAAAAAATGCAGACATGTTGGTAGGTAACATGTAATATTTCAAATGTAATTCTCATCTATTAGCTGTGGTTTGAATTTTATTCACCAGAGATCCAATTTAAAGGCCCAAGGGTGTCCGTTATCTGTAGATCATAACCAGTGTGGTATGGTAAGCCTTCTGTAGAACTATTAATATCCTTGCCAATAACCCACTCCCTTGGAAGTAAACACTAAGTAACAGAAGAAACGGATCATGGATCACGTGGTTTTAAATTGAGTTGCAGCAGTAAAATTTTCAAGACTCTGTGGGGTCTCTCATTTCAACCTTTGAGCAGATGCTAACCCTCAGCCTAAAAGCTATATGACCTTTTCCTCCCATTTAGAAGCACCTGACCTTTATGTTTGGCCCGTGGATGTAGGAATGAATGCTGTTTATTTATTTTTTAAAGTTGATTTCTGTGCTCTTTACTAGTTTCTCTGAGTTATGTCACATGGTTATGGAATACTCTGTTCCCTTTGGCACTTTGCCAAGGGGCAGGTATAACACAGAGAAAACTAAGATTCAGAGGGTTAGGCATGCTAGGACCTCTGTCATCCCCAGTGACTGATCTGGTGCACCTAACCCTTTTCCAGGTCTCTTGTATTCCAGGGTTCTGCTGTCCTTAATCAAGGACAAATCTATGAGCTATGCAAGCCCTGCATCCACTTGGATTTTTCCTGTTGCTTTTTGTTTACCTGAGTATTACAAACAATCAGTAGGGAATAACCAAGAATGAAGCAGACATTCCTGTCAATTTGATGTGTTTTGCAAGCAGCTCTGGCCTGGTATGGATGCTGCATGGTAATGATTCAAGCTGTCTGCAGGAGATGTACTAAGTGATTACTCGGAGCACTTTACTTCCTGTTTTTTCCCTCATGGTTTAGTCCGTGAGTCACACCAAAGAAGCCACAAAATTCTGAAAATGATAATCAGTCTTCATAGTTCGTAACCCTTCAGCATGCTGCTTAAATGAGAAGGTGCACTCTAAAAGAGTGCGGCTGTCACAAAGACTTAGCCTGGCCTTTAACGTTGCTCAATGTTTTGGGGAGACTCAGCGGCTCGAGCAGAGCCTGCAGTGCCAGCTTTTAGAAGCCTGGGGGAGGAGAGGCTTGAGTTCAGGGCCAACCCAGACGAGAGAGCAGGCCTTCAGACTTAGCTTGACAGGCGTTTCTGTTGGTGTTCTAGCATTGATTTGTCCATGTGCTTATTACATGAACTCATACACACCTTGCCCCGTGCTCCAGCGCCCTCCTGCACAGCGTATGAACATTTGTCTGCCTGACCCTCACTGTCCCTGGGGTCAGGTGCTCTGACCCCACAAGCCAGGAGGGCTGGATAACTTGTCCTGGGTCACAAAGTTGATAAATTTTAGAACTGTGACTAACTTAGTTTTTTTGTTATTGTTGGGTTTTTTTTTAACTTTTCATTCATTTTTTTGTGGATTTCTGATCTTTAGATATAAATTTGTCCAATTTGTAAGAATTCCCCTGCTTTTTGAGAGAGGGTCTCAAGCAGTTGCCCAGGCTAACCTTGAATGCCATGGGTGGCTTAGCAGTCGCCTTAGCCTTGTAAGCTACTGGGATTACAGGCATATGCTACTATTCCCACTTCACCTGTTTCTTGACTCACAGTAAAAAACATAGTGCTGTGACCATGTTTCTTGATTCATACTAGCTTTTAGAAAATATTTATTTATTTGTTTGTTTGTTTATTTATGGGTATTTTGGGTATTATCAGAGCACCTGACCCCCAGGACAGCGAGGGTCAGGCAAACAAATGTTCATACGCTGTGCAGGAGGGTGCTGGAGCACAGGGCAAGGTGTGTATGAGTTCATGTAAAATAAATACCCATATGTATGTATGAATACCACATGTGTCTGGTGTCCACAGAGGTCAGAAGAGGGCATTGGATCCTCTGTAACTAGAGTTACAGGTAGTTGTAAGCTACCACATGGGTACTGGGGACCAAACTTCAGTCTTCTGCAAGAGTAGTAACTGCTCCTAACTGCTGAGCCATCTCTCCAGCCCTGTGTTTTATATTTCTTAACTCATCATACTAAATTAAATCCTCTAAAAATGATTCTTGTTATCAACACAATTTTAGTTTACAGTCTTAACTCTGTTTTCTAGCTATTTTTTTTATAAGTTAAAATATTAGATGCTCGGCCGGGCGGTGGTGGCGCACGCCTTTAATCCCAGCACTTGGGAGGCAGAGGCAGGCGGATCTTTGTGAGTTCGAGGCCAGCCTGGTCTACAAAGTGAGTCCAGGACAGCCAAGGATACACAGAGAAACCCTGTCTCGAAAAACAAAAAAACAAAAAAAAAAAATATTAGATGCTAGATTGTGAGTGAATGTGCTGATGAAACAGCTGTGTTGGGCACAGTTCAGAACTGTTGAAGTGTGATATCAGAAACAGGTGCTAATCTCTGTGTTGCAGTGTCTGCATGCGTGCATGTGTGTGCTTACACAAGGAAGATGTTTGTATCTGAGACTACATTAGGAATGAATCTACAGATTTACCATTATTTAAATATTCCCACTAAAATCTAGTACTTTTCCTAACAGAGGGTTACACTGAAACATTCAAGTATCTGGAGAAAACATAATTTTCATTCCTTGGATGGGACGTCAACCAGAGCCTTTCACCCTCAGACAGGGTTGCCTCTCCTCTCAAGTCCCGTAAGTTTCCTTAGGGCCCTCATGCCCAGCACCTGCAGGCAGCCAGCATGCTCTCAAGTGCTTTAGCTAACACTGAGCAAAACGTTTCAATGCCTATGAAATAAATTTTCAGTTAGAAAACCTTGTGGGTTTTGATAGTACATTTAACAGCTATATGATAATATAGAAGACTATAAATTGAACAAAAATGAAATGTATTTTGCTGGTATTGAAATTTTTCCTGAAGTTGTTTTGCTGAATATTTTGTTACTGTTTAAAAAAAAAATTTTTTAAATACCTTGATGTTGATGGAATTTCATACAAATAGGTTTTTTGTTTTGTTTTGTTGTGGTCTTGGTAAATATTGGCACCAGCAACAGTATTATCTAAAAATTAGTATAAATGGGTGCATCATTTCGAGTGCAGTGGTAAAAATCTCTCTCTGCAGGGCTTGGGATGTTGCTCAGAGCAGAATGATCCCTGCTGGAGCCTTGGGTTCCATCCTAACACCACTTACGAGGGTGAGGCTAAATGACTACAAACCAGAAGCTATCTTAGGCTATAGAATGAGACCCTGTCTCCAGAAAGTGGGGGTGTGTTTGGAAGAAAGCATCTGGATGTGGAATTATTCTCCTTGAAGTGTGCACATACACACATGCACCCTGGAAAAATAGTAGAATAGAATCAGCAGAGTGGAAGTTTAGCAGGTGCATAGACAGACAAAAAGCATAGAAATTGGTACCCCTGAAAGAGCCAGAGAAGACAAAGTAACTTGCTCATTATGTCCAGCAGAAGTTCCAACCACAAAACAGGCAGAGCATGGAGAATGAAGTGAAGAAGATGGAGTTTAGTATGCAGCTTTATTATTTTTCATTTTAATACACTACATTATTTTATGGTACTTGAACCTCTGCCTCCCTTCCAACCCTTATTTCCTCCAACCTCCCAACAGTAGGTGGGAGAGAAAGAAGGGTAGAGGGAAAAGAGACGTAGGTCTCTTTGAGTTACTTCCTGCTGATTAAGGTCATCAGGTTCTTTTTAGGGGCAGTACCAAACTCAGTAGTCCAGTCCTGTAAACCAGCAACAGCCAACACAGCAAACCACAAAACATAGCAGGAGGACAAACCAGCAGCAGTGCAGGGGAGCAGGAGCCTCTTCCTTCTTCAGAGAGTGCCCTCCCACCATTCTGGACACTAACATTTATCCCCTCTCTAGAGTCCTCAGAATTAAACTTTCTGCAGCTGGCTAAGCCACACCCCTGCTAGTGCACAAAACACAGTTATAGAGCAGCCCCCATATCCCTCATAACATAACTGGGCTTTTTTAAGAAACAAAAACTCTTATCACAATAGAGAGCTTTTCTGAAGCATGAGTTATGCTGATTGCACAGACAAGTTCTTACTTGTTTTTGTTGGTTTGTTTTATATGGTCTGGTTCTGAAACACAGTTGAGTCAGACTTTTTCTGTGGTGTTGAAGGTTGAACCCATTTAAATTAACACATGCTAGAAAGGCACCCTACTACTTAAATGTACCTTTTTCCCATTTTGGGGGGTGGGATGGGTGGTGGGTCATGGCTTTGCTTTGAGGCAGGGTGTCCTAGAGTTGTACATTCCAGTCCTGAACTTCCTGCCTTCTTGCCTCATGGACCTCTGCAGCTGACCCCGTTGCTGTCGTGCCTAGCTGTAATCTCAGCTGTTTCTTCTCAGACCAGTGCAGCCGGTGCATTTTACATTAATTAACTCTATGTATTTTACCTTAATTTCCCAAACAAATCTAACCCAGTCATTTGGAGTTTCTTCCACATTAATAAGATGAGAATGAAAGGAAAATATGTGATAACCATCATTATTTGAAGTAAACTATGAGAGAAATTTTATTACTTTAAGGATATGCTTTGGGCCAGTGAGATGGCTCAGCAGGGGAAGGTGCTTGCTGTCAAGCCAGATGACCTGAGTTCAATCCCTGGGACCCACACAATGGACAGAGAGAACCAACTCCTGTCATTGTCCTCTGACCTCCACATGTGTGCTCTAGCATGCCTACACCTACACACATAAAGCAAGGACATAAAACAGTGTGCTTAACTTGGATGTCTAAGTGTTTTATTATCTTAAAAAGTAGTCCTTTAAGAAATACAAATAATTATTTTGCCTTTAGGTTCCCCAAAGAAAAACACAGTCAGGCTGCTTCGATCTAGACATGTCGCTGCTGCATCTGAGAAGCCTGTCCTCCAGAAGGTAATTACACCAGAGGGCACAGGTGTGAGGAAGCAGAGACGATGACTGGGAGCCAAAGTGTGATCAAAATATTCTCCTGAGATGCCCAGTGGTTAAGAGCATGGGCTGCTCTTGTAGAGAGAGACCATGGTTCGATTCATTCCCACACCCACACGGGGGAACTGGACCTCCAGTTGCAGGGAATCCAACACCTTCTTCCAGCCTCCATGGACAGCAGGCACACATGTGGTGCACAGACATACATAGGCAAAACACCACTACATACTAATTTTATAAAAATTAAAAAATGTTAATTAAGGAAAAAAGAAATCAAATTTTCATCATGATGCTGTACACACATTAGGAAAGTAAAGAATGAGACAGTGAGCTTGGCAGTGTGCCTGTCACCGTGATCAGAAACACACTGGGCAAGGGTTTAAGTCGATTCATTCATTTCTGATCCTTGACCTCTGTATTCTAGCCCACATTGCCCCCTCCCCCCTTCCTTTTTAAACAATCTGTTTTCTTTTTCAGTGCTGGGATCCAGCCTAGGGCTTTATATGTAGTAGGCAAGTGTTCTGCCACTGGGCTGCATCTCCAGTCCTGTAATTACAATTGCACAATTTTGCCTTTGAGTTCTTGTTTTCAGCTGAAAGTGATGTAGAATGTTGAATAGTATGCATTTCCAGTAGTTTCCACTATGTGATGTGTTATAAATTATACCTTGAAACCATTCAGAGAATTATGTATATATCTATGTATCCTTAACTGAATATTACCAAGATAATAATTAATCTGAAATTTCAACTAAAATTTTGTATTAACTTTTTCTTTTCTTTTTTTAATTTTCTTTGGTTTTTCAAGACAGGGTTTCTCTCTGTAGTCCAGACCAGGCTGGTCACAAACTCACAGAGATTCACCTGCCTCTGGGTCCCAAGTCCAGGGATTAAAGGCATGTGCCACCACCACCTAGTTACAAATTTTGTATTTTAAAATTTGATAACATTACTTTTATTTTAGTAGTTTGAATGAAATTGTTCAGCTTCTTCTAATTCTTTTTACAGATATAATTAAGAAACACTACAGGTAATGTGTTCTTTTTGTTTTGTTTTATTTTTCAATAGCTCTCGACCATGTCTGAACATTGAAGAGGACCCAGATGTTCATGAAAAACCTTTTTTGAGTTCAAGTGCTCCACCGATCACAAGTCTTAGTCTCCTAGGCAATTTTGAGGTAATGTTGCTTTGAAACTATTTTAGGAGTCGAATTGGCTTAAACTAGGGCTAGGGTATCATTATGTCTTTAACATTCTTTGTGAAAAGGAAATAAATGATTAGATTGTCTTTTTCCAAAGACTTAAAATGCCTATCTTGCTCTTTCTCAAATGCTCACTTACCCGAAGAGACACTCGTCACACACCATGATGTCCCTGTAGATAGCACAAGCTTGAGAGGGGCTTGAGAACACCTGAAAAGCTGCCTCTCAGGGATGTGCGCCAAGTGGGTAGACAGAGCTTTTCCACTCTCTGCATAGTTTTTATTTCTCAGTTAAACTAAACAAAACTCCATATACTATACAACAGCATTTTTTTTAAACAGAGGTAATCTTTTTTTTTTTCAGAATGACAAATTCTTGCCTTAACTTTTTTTCTTTAAACTGATTTGATACTCTTTTTGAGGGGTTGGGGGAAGACAGGGTTTCCCTGTGCAATAGCCCTGGCTTTGTTGACCAGGCTGGCCTTGAATTCACAGAGATCTGCCTGCCTCTGCCTCCCAGGTGCTGGGATTAAAGGTGTGTGCTACCTTGCCCAACTTTTTAAAGTTAATTAATTAATTTTCATCCCAATCACAGTTTCCCCTCCTCTTCTCCCACTCCCTCCCACAACCCCCATCCTCATGTCCTTTTCTCCTAGAAAAGGTAAGGACTCTCTCTCATGGATATCAACCCACCTTGGCATATCAAGATCCAGTAAGACTAGGTGTATCTTCTTCTATGGAGGCTAGACAAGGCAGCCCAGTTAGGGGAAAGGGATCCAAAGGCAGACAATGTAGTCAGAGACAACCCCTACTCCTACTTTAGGAGTCCCACATGAAGATCAAGCTGCACAACTCTTACATGTGTGCAGAGAGCCCTGGTCAGTCCCATGCATGCTCTCTGGTTGGCAGTTCAGTCTCTGTGAGCCCCGTTAGGCCCAGGTTAGTTGATTCTGCAGGTTTTCTTGTGGTGTCCTTGACTCCTCTGGCTCCTTTCAGTCCTTCCTCCCCCTCTTCCACAGGATTCCCCAAGCTCTGCCTAATGCTAGACTGTGGGTCTCTGCATCTGCTTCCATCAGTTGCTGGGTGAATCCTCTCAGAGGACAGTTATACGAGGCCTAGGCCCCTGTCTGCAAATATAACAGAATATCATTAACAGTGAAGTGGGGGGGGGAAATCTCTCTCATGGCATGGGTCTCAAGCTGAGCCAGTCATTGATTGGCCCTTCCCTTAATTTCTGCCCCAACTTTATCCCTGCCCATCCTGTTGGTAGGACAAATTGTGGGTCAAAGGTTTTATGGGTGGGTTGGTATCCCCACCCCTCCATTGGAAGTCTTGCCTGGTTTTGAGAGATATAACCAGGAGATGTAAGGGAGATCCCCTTTCAGGCTCCATATCTCCTAATGCAAGGGGTCTTAGCTGTGGTCACCCTCATAGATTCCTGGAAGTTTCCTTTGTCCTAGGTTTTTAGTTTGTCCCAGAGATACCCCACCACCACCAATCCCAGTTCTCTCTCCCTTCATCCTCCCCACACTTGATCCCTCCTGTTACTCTCCCTACCCCCTCTTCCACCCAGTTCCCTTCCTCCATTCACCCCGATAATCTATTTTATTTTTCCTTCTCAGTGAGATTCAAGCATCCTCCCTTGATCCACCTTGTTACTTAGCTTCTTTGAGTCTGTGGATTATAGCATGGTTATCCTGTACTTTATGGCTAATCTTCACTTATGGGTACATATCATGCGTATCTTCCTGGGTCTGGGTTACCTCAGTCAGGAGGATATTTTCTAGTTCCATCCATTTGCCTGCAAATTTCATGATGTCCTTGTTTTAAATAGCTAAGTAATATTCCATTATGTGAATGTACCACATTTTCTTTATCTATTCTTCGGTTGAGGGACATTTAGGTTGTTTCCATTTTCTGGCTACTATGAATAAAGCTGCTATGAACATAGTTGAGCAAGTGTCCTTGTGGTATGGTGGAGCATCTTTTGGGTGTATACCCAGGAGCGGTATAGCTGGGTCTTGAGGGAGAACTAGTCCCCATTTTCTGAGAAACCACCAAATTGATTCCAAAGTGGTTGTACAAGTTTACACTCCCACCAGCCATGGAGGAGTATTTCCCTTGCTCCACATCCTTGCCAGCATGTGTAGTCACTTAAGTTTTTGATCTTAGTCATTCTGATGAGTGTGAGATGGAATCTCAATCATTTTGAGTTGCATTTCTCTGATGACTAAGGATGTTGAGTATTTCTTCAGGTGTCTCTCGACCATTAGAGATTCCTCTTTTTTGAATTCTTGGTTTAGCTCTGTACCCCATTTTCTGATTGGATTATTTGCTTTCTTGGTGTTTAATTTCTTGAATTCTTTGTAAGTTTTGGATATTAGTCCTCTGTCGGATGTGAGGTTGGTGAAGATCTTTTCCCAATCTGTATACTGCTGTTTTGTTGTAATGGCAGTGTCATTTGCCTTTCACAAGGTTTTCAGTTTCATGAGGTCCCATTTATTGATTGTTGGTCTTAGAGCCTGAGCTATTGGTGTTCTGTTCAGGAAGTTGTCACCTATGAGGTCGAGGCTTTTTCTCACTTTCTCTTCTGTTAGATTTAGTGTGTCTGGTTTTATGTTTAGGTCTTTGGTCCACTTGGGCTTAAGTTTTGTGCAGGGTGATAAATATGATCTATTTGCATTCTTCTGCATGCAGACATCCAGTTAGACCAGCACCATTTGTTGAAGATACTTTCCTTTTCCATTATATAGTTTTGGATTCTTTGTCAAAAATCAAATGTCCTTAGGTGTGTGGGTTTACTTCTGGGTCTTCAATTCAATTCAATTCCATTGATCAACCTGTCTTTTTATGCCAATACCATGCATTTTTTATTACTATTGCTCTGTAGCACAGCTTGAAATCAGGGATAGTGATGCCTCCAGAAATTCTTTTATTGTACAGGATTGTTTTAGCTATCCTGGATTTTTTTGTTTTTTCTATATAAAGTTGAGTATTGTTCTTTCAAGGTTTATAAAGAATTGTGTTGGAATTTTGATGGGAATTTTGTTGAATCTATGGATTGCTTTTGGTAAGATGACCATCATTACTGTGTTAATCCTATGGATCCATGAACATGGGAAATCTTTCCATATTCTGATATATTCAGTTTCTTCTTCAAAGACTTGAAGTTCTTGTCATACAGGTCTTTCACTTGTTTGGTTAGAGTTACACCAAGATAGTTTATATTATTTGTGGCTATTGTGAAGGATGTTGTTTCCCTAATTTCTTTCTCAACCGTTTATCATTTGTATATAGGAGGGCTTCTTATTTTTTTGAGTTAATTTTGTTTCCATCTACTTTGCTGAAGGTGGTTATCAGCTGTAGGCATTCCCTGGTAGAATTTTGGGGGTCACTTATGTATACTATCATGTCATCTGCAAATAGTGATACCTTGACTTCTTCCTTTCCTATTTGTATCCCCTTGATCTCCTTTAGTTGTCTTATTGCTGTAGCTAGAACTTAAAGTACTATGTTGAAGAGAGATGGAGAGAGTGGACAGCCTTGTCTTTTCCTTCATTTTAATGGAATTGTTTTAAGTTTTTCTCTATTTAATTTAATGTTGGCTGTCGTCAGCTTGCTGACTATTGACATTATTGTTCTTAGGTATATGCCTGTATTCCTGATATCTCTAAGACTTTTACTTGAAGGGGTATTGGATTTTGTCAAAGACTTTTTTTTTTTTGTCTAATGAGATGCTTATGTGGTTTTTTTCTTTCAGCCTTGAACTTACTTGGTAGCCCAGTGTGGCTTCCAAGTGGCCACTTTACTACACTCTTGCCTCAGCCTCCCAAATGTTGGCATTGCAGATGCATGCTATCTTGGGAACTAGAAAGCACAGTCAAGTATTTTCCTAAATAGGAAGTGAAATTAATATACTAACTTTTCTATCTTTTTAAAACACACGTTGTTATCTTGTCTTTCAGGAATCTGTTCTGAATTACCGTTTAGACCCCCTCGGCATAGTTGATGGCTTTACTGCCGAGGTAGGAGCCAGTGGTACTTTCTGCCCCACACATTTGACTCTGCCTGTGGAAGTGTCGTTCTACAGTGTTTCGGATGATAATGCTCCCTCACCTTATATGGCAAGTACTTTTTATTGTCTTTTTCTGCACAAATCAGCCAACTTAGTAATTCACATCTGTGTTTCAGTCCTGTCCTTGAAAGTGTGAAGCAGTTCCTAAGAGACCTTTAAAAACTGAATACAAACCAGTAAGCTTAAATACTACCTCATGACCTTTTTCTCAGCTGGCTCAAACAGCAGGTGGCCTGTTTTGCATTTGAAAGTGGTGCTGAAATTTTACCCACTTCTGCATGACTTACTGGTGACTGACACAGTCAGTCTATCTTGCTAAGTTTACACGAATTCCCCGATGTTTACTGTGCACTTTAATTCCAGTTGTCAACCTTCTTATGTGGTTCTTATCTCAGTCAGATGTAGTAAGATATGAGGACTTGTTACAACCCGAGGCCCCCACACCCCTGTTTCGTTTGTCTCCCCCCCCCACACACACACACTTTTTTTTTTTTTTTATCCTGGGGTTCAGAGAGTGTGAGCTGTTGCTGATCACACCAGTGTTGTAGTGTAGAGTAAGAGAGCTTCCCGGAGTTAGAGCACAGTCTCAAGCCTGTAAATTTACCTTTCCCATTTTCTACTCCAGTGGATTCTGGGTAAAACAAACCTTAACCTGCAGAAGTGCTTCTGAACACTGGCATGTGTATAAACATTTCTTCAAAATACAAAGGAGAAGTGTGTAGCGATGACGTAAAGTGGTAAAGTGCAGAGTCACATTCAGTGTCACAGTGAGAAGCAGAAATTCGTACAGGCCTAGAACCACAGCCCTGACCTAGCACCTGCCCAGTGGCTTCCTCTCTCCTGCCTTCAGGACTTTCAAGAACAGGAATGACAATGTCTTCTGCCAAGCATAAAACCCATGAAAATAGCTTTATGCATACTTGAGAGGAGGAGGAGCTGTACTTTTTTAAGGACCTAAATATGGCTGCCTTGTTGCTGTCCCAGCGTGTCAGGAAGGCTAATTGAGGTTTATTCCATTTTTAAGGTGACATTTTTGGCCGAGGGCCTGGCTAGTGTTTTCATACTTTGATAGAAAATAATGGTCTGGTGGGAAAGAAAACAGAGTCCCAGAATACACAAAAAGATCAGAGGACTTTGAACAGATACTAGAAAATGGGTAAGTCACCCTACTAAATTGAGTTAGGTTATCCTTCAAAGGATGCCTGCCTTGTGTCACAGTGGGTTTGGGGCTAGCCTGGGCTATGCAGTAAGTTCCAGAAGAGCCTCGGCTGATGAGGTGAACCCTGTCTCAAAAACTTAAAACAACTAAAAAGCCAATGCCTGCCTATCTTTTCTGTGATCTCTGTGACCTTCACTATCGATCGTATTTCTCCCCGAGTCTGTTTACTTAGGAATGTGTCCCTTTCACTAGTGAGTCACTTTAAATCATACACCACAAATCTTTCCTAAGTTATGGTTGGTTTTTTTTTCTTTTTTCTTTTTGTATTTTGATAGCTTAGTCTGCTTTCTAAGGAGTGGCCATGTTTCGTTAGATAGTTTAGATAGATTATGTTTTGTTAGATGAAACATATCACAGACTACCAGAAGTAATGCACCTTTGTGTTGTACTTATAACCTCTCCTCACAGACTGAATCGCCCCCAGAGGTAAAATATTAGGACAGAAAATTCTTTATTGTGGGATTTTGCATCAAACAACTCTTTAAAAATTAATTCTTCATATTGGAGTCAGCAGTAAGAATGCTCTCCAAGAACCACCACAGCACTCAGCTGCTTGGAAACTGTGTCTCAGAGAAACCAGCTGTCACAATGGTGAAGTCAGGCTAGGCCTTGTGTTGTGGACTCGTGACTGGCCAGGTGCAGTTTCCTCCTGTTTGTAATTAATCAAATCGAGGCCTGCTGCTCTTAGTTTTCCATCTGTTGTTCCATATTTGTTTTGTTGCTGTTTGTTTTATTTTTTTGACATGGGATCTATGTAGGCCAGTTTGACCTCAAAGTCTGTGTAGCTGAGGCTGGTCTTGAACTCCTGGTCTGTCTGCCTCCACGTCCCAAGTGCTGGGATTACAGGTGCATCATCACACCCAGCTATTCATATTCTTCTTATACAATAATTGGAGGGGTTTTTTGTGCTAGGATTCTGAGAAATTTAGTTCATCTTAAACCTTACTATTACAAAAATGCCAGAAGAGATGTTTCTTTATATTAAATGTGGTGTGTTTTCCTGGGTATAAATATTGGTATGCTGGTCTTTGGAACAAATCAAGTAATATTAATCACATCCCAGTATTTTTATGTAATTCCTAACTTTCCAGTGCTATTACTGGTGTTATATTATTTAGAAATTGTTTGGAGGCTCGAGAAAAGGCTCAGCAGTTAAAAGTATTTGCTGCTTTTCCAGAAGACCCAAGTTTGGTTCCCAGCCTCCACCTTGGGCAGCTCACAAAACTCTGTGATTCCAGTTCCAGGGGATCCAGTGCCCTCTTTTTGGCCTCCAAGGACACTGTACTCAGATGAACATATCCAGAGAACCACACACATGAACATATCCAGAGAACCACACACAATTCAAAAGAAGAAAAAATGGTTATATTAGAGTGTTGCTCTAAACTTAAAAGACCTTTCAAAAATCTTCAGTCACTATGGGTTTAATAGTTATTATTGTTATGTTCTAAAAGCTGTTAGAATTGTATATTAGAGAAAGAAATTCAGTCACACCCATAGTTGTCATCATCCTGGCTTTCTCTTCCTTGTGTAGGAAGGAGATTGGGAAGAGGGACAGCAACTCCTGGCCCTGCCGGTGTGATTATAAAGGCTGCTGTTGTTTGATATGCTTTACCGTTTCTTTCTGGAACTAGAAAGGAGTATGTTTTTCATGTAACTATCCACACTACTTGTACTTGAAAAGTGGTGTGCCCACACCTCAGTGAGTATGCTGAGCACACTGTGAGGAGTTACTGGTACGTTGCCAAGGTGTAAGTCTAACATCCATGCTCTGCCCGTAAAATTCAGATCATATGTCGGAGCATGGCTCTCTCTCCATCTTGATCCACTCCTTTTTACCTCCCAACCCAGGTCTAGTTTCCAAACCCAACAGAGATGTCACCTAGTGAAGCAATCCTGTGTTATATTTACCTTGAGGTTTCCCCCAGAAAGTCAATAGGGACAGCATTCACAGGCACGCCACCTGTGACTATGTACTCACCCTGGTTATTGAGAAGCCTTTGCACATTCAATCTGACCTTTAAACTTACTATCTTCACCGTTATACTTTCTTCCCCATTATTTGGACATTGCAGAAAAACTACTGCCTATACTTAAGGTTTTCTTTTCTTTTTTTTTCTTTTCTTTCTTTCTTTTTTTTTTTAAAGATTTATTTATTATGTATACAGTGTTCTGTCTGCAGGTATATCTGCAGGCCAGAAGAGGGCACCAGATTTCATTATGGATGGTTGTGAGCCACCATGTGGTTGCTGGGAATTGAACTCATGACCTCTGGAAGAGCAGCCAGTGCTCTTAACCACTGAGCCATCTCTCCAGCCCTACTTAAGGTTTTCTTAAACTTTGATGTGCAAATGATATTATCAGGGAAATCCTGTTGAAAGGCAGATTCCATCTGGTAGATCTGGAGAGTGGCCAGGCAGTCTGCTTTTCTAATGAGGTTATGTGTGTGCTGCTGCCCTGAGCACCAGACTACGTGGAGGGCCTCCAGTGTCCCTTCAACTACCTAGTGAAATGACTTGCATTCACCTTCACCTCTGCCCGGGTCTCAGCTTGCAGACCTACAAGCCACTGTTCTCTGACATAGAGCCAATTCAGAGTCTTAGATTCCTTAACAAATAAACAGCTAAAAGGCCATTCCACTGTGTGCGGTTGCTTCACAACTGTGATCCCAGCACTTGTGAGGCTAAGGCAGGGGGATTTTCATGAGTTCTAGCCTAGTCTTGGCTATACACACACACACACACACACACACACACACACACACACACACACATATATATATATATATATATATATAATATACACATATATATACATATCCCAAGGCTTTGTGTGAACAAAGAACCAAAAGAAATTGAAATAGTTTGAGCGTGGTGACACACACTGTGTAACAAGCACTTGGGAAGCAGAAGCAGGAGGATCTGGAGTTCAAGGCCAGCTTCGGCAAAAAGTAAGTTTAAACCAACCTGGACTACATGAGATTCTATGTGAAAGAATGGGGGAAAACATTCAAAGCAGCACCTTAAAAAGATCCTGTTTGAGACACAGCTACTTCTGAAGTATTATTTCCTCTTGGAAAATAAAGGTGTGTGGCTTTTCATAGAGCAAGCAGCCTTGCTGGTAAACCTTCATGTTTTGTAGTTGCTTTGAACATCTCTTCTGCTAGAAATTTATCAGGCTGGAACCTGATTCCCAACCCCACTTAGTTGCTGTCTTAGATCTATCTTCTGATTGTCATCAGAAATTCAGATGTGTAAGTTGACTCCCTGACTGAAGAATTCCTTCATTTTAGACCCCAAATTAGATGTTGAATACTCCTTATTTTTCCATACTCCAAGACTTGTCATTTCTTTACGTCTCCATTCCCCCTCTCCCTTTAGATAATGGAACTAATCCTGTAGCCTTGCTATTTATTTCCTAAAGGCTAGGAAACCTGACCCTCAGCCTGTGTCTCAGGGGCAATTCCAACCAGTGTGGCCATACTGTATTCGGCTTGTTGCAACATGTCCAGGTGGAACATCAATGAATGGTTTCTTTAGAAGGGGGAGCCTCACTGTTTCATACTGATGGAATGCATCTCTTAATGTAACTTGAATGTTTTCCATAGAAATAGGTTACTGAAATATAATAATAACATGTTGTGTTCCTACTTTTGTCTGTTATATACATATGCACTCAATTTGTCTTCTTTTGTTTCAAGGGTGTGATTACTTTAGAGTCCCTTGGTAAAAGGGGTTATCGAGTACCTCCTTCAGGAACAATACAAGTGGTATGTGTTTTATAGCCTACAATTGCAATAATCATTCTCTCACACACATATAGAACTTAGCACTTTCTCCTGCTGCTGCTGCTGCAACAACCTTGGTAAGTAACATTGGGGCTGCAGCTCTGTTTGGAGTTGCCATGCTCTGCCCCAGGAATGACCATTTTGGGGACCTACATTAAAGGAAAGATTTATAAGCTGATAGAGGTGATTGCTTTAGACAAGTAATACAAGCCATCTACATGACTTAAACTGAGCTATTTTCAATATATTTAGACCCTGACCAGTGCCTTCTATTAATATTAAGCTATGTTAAAATTACCTATTTAAAAGGAGACCCCAAAACATTGTATTGTTTTGGTAGGAAAACTTGGGGAGGGAGGTAGTGTAGTGTAGTGACCCAGTGCAATCTGAGACGTGCCACAGAGGAGAAGCTGGCTTCCTCCAGCTGTGCGTTTGGCCTCAGGAGACCCCTTTACCAGGGCGGACCTGCTCTACATTTTCTCTCTGCCTGACCCAGGGTAACACACTGCAAGTCCTCAGTCTGCTTCAGATTTTGCAGACTGGAAGGATCTGGCTGGCGCTGGCTGCTTACACTCAGCCTCTGGTCTAGCCCAACAGACTTCCTGAGCCCTGTGACCTTGGGGTGTCAGCAGCACTCTTGTTGGTTGGATCACACTTTCTCAGCTGTACTGTACCAGGCCTGTGTATTTATCTGGCATCTCACAGAAGTGAGACAGTAGTGAGCAGTGTGTGTGTGCACCACAGAAGAGTGTCTGCATATTAAAATGTGATTTCTCTATCCCAGACATTTTTATAAAGCTAAACAATGATACTTGTCCATTCTCCAGCCCCTGGCTGTGGAACTCGTGAGGGAGTATGGACCACTGGAGAGCTAGCTGGGAGCTGCTCTAGTGATAAGGCATTCGCCCAGAAAGAGAAGTTCATCTCTCGGGGTCCATTTTAAGCACGCTTTTATTCCTACATGATGTAAACTCCTGTGTCTGCTTGTGCTTACTGACTGGGTCAGCCTTGATCTCAGCACGTGCTAGGTTGTAAACTTGGATCATAATGTTGATGTATTTCTCATTTTGATTCAGTGAGTGATGTCCTGTCCCTGGGATGAGCTTCTGAAAGCATGGCACCAAGTTACCGATTGATGTGTTGGTAATTTGGTTAAAGTCAGTTCAGCAGCTTGGGTTTTTATTTAAAATGTGTATTTTTTTTTTTTTTTGGTTTTTCGAGACAGGGTTTCTCTGAATATCTCTGGCTGTCCTGGACTCGCTTTGTAGACCAGACTGGCCTCGAACTCACAAAGATCCGCCTGCCTCTGCCTCCCAAGTGCTGGGATTAAAGGCGTGCGCCACCACCGCCCGGCTAAAAATGTGTATTTTTTAAAATAACATTTTTTCAATTATTTGTAGTCAAGTATCTATTGAATTACTTCAGTCTTCCCTGAGAATCCATATCTTGGTCTATAATGATTCTGATGATTTGTAAAGCTTGGTCATTTGTGAATGATTCCGAGTATGAAAATGGTGTTGTTACAGACTTTGGGTCTAAAGAGAATGAGCTCTATTTTCTGACCCTGAAACATTGTCAATGGAAAAGTGTCCCCTTGAACATTTATAGCAGTTTTACAGTAAGCAGCTTAAAACAACTACTTTAAAATTCTAGTTTTGCTGAGCTTGTGTCTTTTATTTTAAAAATTACAGTTCCACCTTGAGAATTTGTAGTTGCTATCACCAGTGAAACTAATGTCTGAAATAATGGAACTAGAATATTCTAACACAAACTACACCATGAAGAGTGTACTATACTTAAATTAGCAGAACAATTTCTGAAAATCTGAACAGTGTGAAAAATGTATCTTATTTTCTATTAATATGAAAATTGTAACTGAAGATTTTGGCTTATATTATTATATAATCTTATTGCAACATAAGAAATGAAGTTAAATCTTTAAAAGAACATTGAATATTACTTTGTGAACTTTTGAAATGTTAATGTTAGCCTCTGAATGGAATCTTTCCAGTGGGATTAAATTACTAAAAAGCCTGTTTAATTACTGGGAGGGTATTCTGCATTGTATAAATGAGTCATCCTTTTGAAGAATGACCCCTCTGTTATCTCTCCAGACCTTATTCAATCCTAATAAGACTGTGGTGAAGATGTTTGTTGTCATGTATGATCTCCGAGGTATGCCAGCCAATCACCAGACATTCCTGCGGCAGAGGACCTTTTCTGTTCCTGTTAAACAAGAAATGAAGAGAAGTGTTAACAAGGAGGCCATCCAGCACACAGCACAGTTACTACGCTACCTCATACATCTGAGGTAATGTTTCAGATTAGGAAAGTACTTTACTTCAGGACAATTTAACAGGGTTAAGACTTGGTTTTTATTTGTTTAACATTTATTTATTTGTGTATTTTATGAATATGGGTGCTTTGTCTGCATGTACACCTGCACGCCAGAAGAAGGCACCAGATCTTATTATAGATAGTAATGAGCCGCCATGTGGGTGCTGGGAATTAAACCCAGGACCTCTGAAAGAGAGCCAGTGCTCTAAACCTATGAGCCGTCTCTCCAGCTCCCAGACTTGTTTTTTAGTGGAACTTTTTAACTGATTAGATTAGTACTATGTACTCTGTGTAGCATGAGGCCCCTTGACAACATCCCAACGTAGGAAACGTTTAGCACCCATTCTTACCACCATGACTACTAACTGAGATCAGGGGTTTCCACTTGGAACTGTTAAATGGGAAATACTAAAAGTTGGGATGAATCCTGATATTTGAGGATGTGATTTTTAAACCAGTGATGTTGATAGAAACTTAATCTGAGCCATCAGCTTGGTTTGTAGTTACCAGCAGGCATTTAGTAAAGTGACAAAGCTGGCCACAAAGCCTCATGCCTGTCATCCCAGAACTTGGGTGATGGAGGCAGGAGGATCAGAAGTTCAAGGCCATCCTCAGCTACCTGTCAGGTTTGAGGCCTGCCTGGGCTGCATAAAACCCTGTCTGCAAATAAAAAAAATCACTGGAAAAGAAACAAGAAACAGGTAAAAATTAATGTACTTTATTTAACTTAGCATATCTAAATGTTATAATTTGAATACATGGTCAATATAAAATCAAGATACTTTATATATTCTTTTTGTTTTAGCATATCTTCTAAATCAACAATATACTTTACACTCAGCACAGTCAAAGGAGTTGTGAAGCTTGACTCCCTCCCTCCATGACTGTCCCTGAAGGGCATGCTTCTAGACATTGGGGAGGTAACAGTGCTGACTTGGAGGGTGCACTTCAGAGATGCCTCATCCTCCAGCTTAGTGTTTAACTTTGAGCTCTAGGTTGTGTGAGGGCTTCTGTTGTTGTTTGTTTGTGGTCTATGTTGCCAACATCCCAACAGCCCTCAACCCCTGGGTAGCTCTCAGGAACACTTAGCAAATCAAAGTCAGCATCTTTTCCCCGTAACTCTATAAAACATTCTCTGCCACATCAGGACTGACTCTTTATTGTAAGGAACCCTGTGGGTCTCGGCATCCTTCAGTATGTAACCACCATATTGCAGGTTAGCTAGGGAGTGAGTTAGCCATGCAATTTCCGTACCAGAAGAAGTAGCTAATTACTCTGCTCAGAACACTGCTTGATGGACCTTCTCCACCTGTTGTGTGCATCCAAAAGGCAGAGTTATTCTCACCTGGTACTGCCTGACAAGAGCATCATGGGATATGCCACATGGAGTATGACTGTGAAAAACTGTCTACTAAACACCAACTTAGAAAACTTGTTCGAAAAGAGAAATGTGGGCCAGTGAGATGGGACCCACGTGGTATAAGGAAAGAACCAGCTCCCATAGGTTGTCCTCTGAACGCTACTTACATGGTGGCATGTACCCCTTCCCCTCACACACAGGATTTTTCTTAATGTAAAGAACTTTAGCCGGGCATGGTGGCGCACGCCTTTAATCCCAGCACTTGGGAGGCAGAGGCAGGTGGATCACTGTGAGTTCGAGGCCAGCCTGGTCTACAAAGTGAGTCCAGGACAGCCAGGGCTGTTACACAGAGAAACCCTGTCTCGAAAAACCAAAAAAAAAAAAAAAGAACTTTAAATATATATGAATGTTCCCAGATATGATTAAACCAAACACTTGGGGAGACTGAGGCAGGAAGACTGACTGCTGTGAGTTCAAGGTTATCCTAGACTATATAATGTATTGTAAGTTAGCCTGGATTTTTTACAGAGAGATACCCTGATGTGAGAAACTTAGAAAAAATAAATAAACGTAGAAGTGTAATGAAATAACATACTATAGGAATACTTCACAGTGGTGGGCTGTGTTGCTCAGTGATGGTGTATCTCCTTAGTATGAGGAAGCCCCTGGATTTGATTATTAATGCTACAAAGATGATGGATGGATGGGTGGGTGGGTGGGTGGGTGGATGGATGGATGGATGTAGTTGGGAAGTGGTGGCAAATTCCTTTAATCCCAGCACTCAAGAGGCAGAGGCAGGCGGTCTCTGAGTTCAAGCCAGCCTGGTCTCCAAAGCAAGTTCCAGGACAGTCAGGGCTTCACAGAGAAACCCTTTCTCGAAAAAACAAACCAACCAACACATATTAATACGTCAAGCCTTGTGACCTGGGCCTCTGATTTTAGCATATTTGGGAGACTGAGGAAGGAGGATCTCAAGTTCAGCTCTGCCTGGGTTACTGCACACGTTGAAGACCAGCCTTGGTAGCATAGTGAGACCTTATCAAAAGAAAAAAGAGAGCTGAAGATAGAGTTTATTGGTAGAGCCCTTTCCTAGTATGTATGAGGCTCTGTGTTCAGTCAGCCAACCAGTGAACTCCCCGGGCCAGTAGGGAAGTGAAGATAGAGTTTATTGGTAGAGCCCTTTCCTAGTATGTATGAGGCTCTGTGTTCAGTCAGCCAACCAGTGAACTCCCCGGGCCAGTAGGGAAAGATTCAGTTCTGTGATGCAGCCTTCTCGCCGGGCCAGTAGGGAAGATTCAGTTCTGTGATGCATGTGATGCAGCCTTCTCCCCGGGCCAGTGGGAAGATTCAATTCTCTGGTGCATGTGATGCAGCCTTCTCTCCGGGCCAGTAGGAAAGATTCAGTTCTGTGGTGCAGCCTTCTCACCACACCATTCTCTTTCTTGTTTGGTTGGCCGGTGTTACTTGTTCTGTGGTGTCCAGGGTCAAACTTACAGCCCTGTGCACACCCCTGTGCACACCCCTGGGTTGCATTGCCAGCCTCTCGAAGTGTATCAGCCTGATCAGTGTGTGACCAACATTCATCCAAATCAGCAACCTCCTCTTTAGTCTTCACATAATGAGTTGTTAGCAGCTACACAAAGCTTGTTTGGAAAAATGGCATCATCCCCAAAGCTTTCCAAGGTGAAAACTCCAGGGAGGAGGATGAGCCAGCTAGTGAGGTCTGTCTTGGCACGTGCTGTCACACCAGGTCTTTCCATTTAGTTTTGGAATAAAATCCCCAAGCACAGACTTTGTCTGCTATGCCAAGGAAACAGAAATTAGCACTTCATGCTGTCTGCTAGGGAAGGTTAGTGGAAGATAAAAACAGTTCTGTGCCATCTTTTACAGCCCCTCTTCACTTCACTAACTTTTGTCTTTACTTCTGGTAGTGCTTAGGTTTGGTTGTTTTATTTAACCATCTGCTAATAATAACAGGGATTATCCCAGAACTTGAAGCTTGCCAGACATGGTGCACACATCTGCAATACTAGTAGCACTAAGGAGGCTAAGGCAAGAGGATTACTAAATGTTCAAGGCTAGCCTTCATTACATAGTGAGTTCCAGGGCAGCCTGAGTGCAGTGTGAGTGCCAGTCTCAAAACAAAAACTATGGAGTAGGGCAGGAAGTCACTCAGTGGATAGAGCACCTACTGCACAGATCTGAGGCCCAGAGTTCACATCTCTAGGACACGTACAGAAGCTGGGCAGATGTGGCAGCTATCTAGAATCCTTGTTCTTGGGAGGAAAAGATGGAATCACTGGAGCTAGATGGCTAGATGTGCCGGCTTTTATATATGTCAACCTGACATGAGTTAGAGTCATTTTGGAAGAGGGAACCTCAACTGAGAAAATTCTCCCACCAGATTGGCCTGTGGGCAACCCTGAGATGCATTTTTCTGATAGACAATTGATGTGGGAGGGCCCAGCTCACTGAAGGAGATGACACCCTTGGGCTGGTGGTTCGGAGTGCTGTAAGAAAGCAGGAGGAGCAAGCCAGTGAAGTAGCATTATGCCATGGCCTCTGCTTCAGTTTCTGCTCCAAGTTCTGGCCTTGAGTCTCTACTTTGACTTACTGTATGATGGACTATAAGTTATAAGATGAAATAAATCCTTTTCTTCCCAAATTGTTTGTGGTCATGTTGTTTTATCACAATAGAAACCATAACTAAGACACTGGACTAGCAAATCAGTGATCTCTGGAGAGACCTTGCCTCAATAAATGAAATAGAGAGCAACTGAGGAAACTATCCAAGGTCAACTTCGACCTTCACATGAATGCACACATGCACAAATACACATTAAGAAAAACTTGAATCTTTTCATGTCTTTTTTATTTTATTTTGAGACAGTTTTATATTATAGTCCAGGCTAGTGTATAATTCAATATGTAGTCCATGATGGCCTCGAATATGATGACAGTCTTCTTGTCTCGGCCTACTGAGTGGTTAGATTACAGGTATATGCAATTCATCCAGAAAAACTTTTAATATTCTACACTGACATTTCGCATATGGGATCCATTTTAATATACCGTATGTCATGGGCAGCTAATTTGTATGAATTGTGTCTGTCTGTGGGTCCACAATGTGCCTGACCTGCAGAGCCCAAGGGTCTGTAGAAATTGATATCATAGATGAGGACCGTGCATGCGCAGCAGAGACAGAGAGGAACAGTGAAGTTGGAACCCAGACTCACAGAAGAAGGAAGCCTTGGCCCCATTACAGGAGTGCAGAGTTTAGCAAATGATGAGTCAGGAGCATGGTTTGTTTTTTTGTTTCGTTTTTTGTTTTTTTTTTTTGACAATACAGACCCTAAATACTGTGGGAAAGAGAGTTAGTCTAGAAGCATAAGACTAATTCTTCCTGTTTTTGTGATTAGGTTTGCTTGTGTTAAAGACTCATTCCCTAACATCACTCTTCTTGCTGTGTATCTCCTTAGGTTCCAGAGTTCTAAGTCTGGGAAGATCTACCTCCATAGAGATGTGCGGCTTTTGTTCTCTAGAAAGTCCATGGAGGTCGACAGCGGGGCTGCGTACGAGCTCAAGTCTTACACGGAGTTGCCAACAAACCCTCAGTTCTCACCAAGATGTTGATGAGGGAGACAACTTCAAGTGTTCGCTCAGTACCCAAGCTTGAACGTGAGCATTCACAGAATGGAGTGCATCAAAAGAGAGCCAGCAGAACAGCGCTCCTCTGTCCTGGACCAGATTTTATCAAAGGACCCCTGAAGTGAGACCCGTGACTCCAAGTGGACTGGAAGCACCTGTGTCCTCACCCTTTTTGTACTGTTGAAACCACTTCATTGGACAGTTGCAATAGCAAAACCCCCAGTTAGATTAGTGTTTACACATTTTGTTTCTGTTATTTAATATTTAATGTTTTCCTTAATACTCAAGTGATGTTTGTCTCTAGTGTTCTAATGTAGCACAACCCTATGTAAAATCATACTATGTATTTTTGACATTAATGTTGAAATCTGAAATATATGCACAAGTCTTTAATTTTGTGTGGTGTGTTTTAAGTGCTGTTCATTTAAGCTACTGAAAATGAGAATGAAATGTTGGGCTTCTTTCAGATTAATGCACTATGCAAGCATGTATACTTTTTATATCTCTCATGGTTAGATTTTATAGCACTCATCCAGGGGCTGTTCCCTGAGTAACATGCCGTTCCTCGGTGCAGTCCCAAAGTTCCTCCCCCGCCCTGGCAGCTCAGCTTTGTGCCCATTCTCCTTCCTTCTAAGGTCCTCCCCTCCCTCAAAATGTTGTTCTCCCTGAATCACTACTGTACAGGTTTTACTTTATATTGCTGTCCCATGCTAGATAATTTTCTCAAACTGTTCAAAAAATATGTAATTTGAAAACAAATTAATATTTATATTGTAAATATATGCAAAAACTAAAATGCGTATTTGGCTTTTATTTTTAGTTAAGACACTTATCTAAGTGACTGTTAGATTAGCCATCAGATAGTTGCCTTCTACCTCTACAGCTGCCAAGGAGAGAAGCATTTGGAAACTGGAAAGGCCGTGGAGGAAGGGAGTTTGACTGCATGTATCAGAAGCCTCCTCCTGTTACACTCAGAGCACAGCAGTCCTGATGTTTATTCTGGGGCAATGGGCAGCACACCAAACAACAAGACAGGAATATTCGGAGGGCAGACTAGGAACAAGGCACACTCCTGTAATCCCAACATTTGAGGTGCAGAAGCTGGAGAGTTGCTGCAAGTGTGAGGCCAGCCTGGTCTACATAGTGAGCTCCAGTACAGTCAGGACTACATAGACCCTGTCTCAAACAAAACAACAACAATCAAAACAGGTTCCCATTATGACTACTCAGTTTCGCTCTTGATTCCAGATAACTTTCAAATTCAAATAACATCCCTTTTTATTAAAAATACATTCTCTCCTGTGAGGAACTGTAGATCATAGTGTCCTTGCCTGAAATGCACAAATGCCTGGGTTCAACCCATAGCACACCATAAGTCAGGTGTGGTGCTACAACTGTGATCCCAGGAGGCAGGGGGATCAGAGTTCAAGGTTATTCCTGATGCATAGTGAGTTTGAGACCAATCTGAGCTACATGTACATCTCAAGAACAGAAATGGCGGGATGGAGGAAAGAAAAGAAAATTCTGATCTTTTAAAAGTTTGTATATGCTTACTAAATCCTAAACTTAAAAATATATTTTGTGCACATTTGCATCAGAACCACCAGAGGGAGCTTTGCAAGAATCTCTGTCAAGAGTGTTTCTAGTCTCTATGCTAATTCTGTAAGCATTCAGTTCCTTGGACTAGCCACAGTAAATGCTCAGCGGTGTTTAGCACTATATGATTAATAGTCAATGTGTGGGAGAGCACAAATATGGAATACCCACAGCACCCCAGAAGGTGCTATGAAACAGCCCTATTCTACACTGATGGCAGCACAGGCTACAACGACAGAAGTGATCTTCAGAAGAGTGTAAACCTAGAGGAGAGAATGAAATTCAAGGGAAGACATTATAGTCAAGTTGTCGGGCTCGATGGGGGTGCCTTACTTACTAAGCCATCCCATCAGCCTTGAAATCCTCTTTTTAAGTGGTAGGTAAACCCAGGGTTAGTGGTACAGGCCTATAATCCCAACATTTGGCAGACTAAGGCAGATGAATTGTAAGAGGCCAGTATAGACTACACAGTGAGTCTGTCTCAAAAGCAAAAATGAAGAGCCAGGTAAAGGACCAGATTAAAAAAAAAAAAAAAACAGGCATAATGGCTCATGTAATCCCAACATCCCAAAGTCTGAAGCATGAAGACCACAACTTCAAGTCTCACTGGATGGAGCTTTTTAAGTTGGAAGTTGTCCTGGGTTACATAGATCCTTTGTCAAAAAACAAATAAGAGGCAGATACATTCTGAAGTTCAAACCCAGGAAAGTAATGGGTTCAAGAGCAACCTTAGCCATAGAGTGAAACCATTCATCTCAAAAATTAGACTTAAGAGGCAAGTAGAGCCGGGCGGTGGTGGCGCACACCTTTAATCCCAGCACTTGGGAGGCAGAGGCAGGTGGATCTTTGCAAATTCGAGGCCAGCCTGGTCTACAAAGTGAGTCCAGGACAGCCAGGGCTACACAGAGAAACCCTGTCTCGGAAAAAAAAGAGGCAAGTAGAAACTCAACATAGGAGATTAAGAAGGGACAAGGCACTGGGCATAGTGGTGCATGCCTTTAATCCCAGCACTTGGGAGGCAGAGGCAGGCAGAGATCTGTGAGATCAAGGTCAGTCTGGTCTACAGAGTGAGTCCAGGACAGCCAGAGATACACAGAGAAACCCTTTCTCAAAAAAACCAAAACAGAGGGGAAAAATGGGGGGCAGGGCAGAACCAGGAATGGTGACTCACACCTGTATTAGGCCAACAATATGTACAGAGACAATGAAGAACGAAATTTATCAGAAAATCCAGTGCTGGGCACTAGAATAGCCCATATTCCTAAACACCAGAGGAAGAGTGGTGTCCCAAAGAAAGACTAATAATGTATAGCTTGTATCTACACATGCAAATTCTTTTGAGTTGTGTGTGTTTCATGGGTTCCATAATGTGTGGGTAGCTGCAGTCAAGGTGGAGAGACGCTGAGGATTTTTCTCTATCAGTTTTGGCCCAAATTAAAAATAAACAAACACAGCCAGGTGTGGTGGCGCACGCCTTTAATCCCAGCACTCGGGAGGCAGAGGCAGGTGGATCTCTGTGAGTTCGAGGCCAGCCTGGTCTACAAAGCGAGTCCAGGACAGTCAGAGATTCACAGAGAAACCCTAACTTGAAAAACAAAACAAAACAACACAAATTTAAAGTACATGGGTAATGATGCTAAAGAGTAATGTTCTAATAGACCCTAAGAATTAAGGTTTGCCTAAAGAATTTTATCAGTTCCCAGCTTCCTATAGAATATAACACATTGGGAGTGAAAATGGCCTGCCTCCAAACCCTGGCCCTTCTAGCTCCCAGGTCTGGTCTCTTGGGCACAGGGCTAAATCTACATGTGCATATTTCCTGGTTTCTATTTCATCTTTTCTATGTTGGAACACTGCTATGGGTAACACAAAGACAGATGAAGAATATTTCTTTCTTTAGAGATGAGACTGGTAACCTAGGCTGGCTCAGACTTCCTGCATGGGTCCAGATGGCCTTGAATTCCTGCTCTTCCTGTCTCTACTTCACACATGTTGAGATTACAGGTGTGTACTACCAAACCTGACACCTTCTTTTCTCCTAATGTGGGTGAGCTTTGCACTAGGATCAGAGCCAAGCTTTATGGCTCCTGTTGACAGTGTTACTTAGGAAAGAATGACTTCTCAGACAGTTCCACAAAGCAGAACATTGTCCCTGAGGAATTTCCATTTGCTCAGCCTTTCTCTCAAAAATTCAGATTTGCTCTGACATGAATGTCATTGTCTATCTTAGGAATATATATATATATATATATCCTCTTCCTCTCTCTCTCTCTCTCTCTCTCTCTCTCTCGTGTGTGTGTGTGTGTGTGTGTGTGTGTGTGTGTGTGTGTGTGTGTGTGTGTGTTTGTTGTTCCAGTGGTGGAGAGATTGAGTACAGGGATTTGCACATGCTTAGCAAACCCTCTACCACTGAGCTAATGCCCTGCCTTTTGATCCAGGGCCTTATTAAATTGTTTGCGGGGCATGGTGGTGCAGGCCTTTAATACCAGCACTTGGGAGGCAAAGGCAGGCAGATTTCTGTGAGTTCAAGACCAGCTTGGTCTACAAAATGAGTGCAGGACAGCCAGGGCTACACAGAAAAACCCTGTCTCAAAAAACAAACAAAAAAATGTCCAGGGTGGCCTTTGATTTACTCTATAACCTAGACAGACATGAATTTGCCATCCTTCTGCCTCAACCTCCCAGACAGGTGGGGGAGTACAGTCCTGTCCCACAGGACTTTGGCTGGATGGCTTTGGTTTTGATGGCTTCCAAACTCCATATCCAAATACTATAGGATTGTTGTGGGTTCAGGAATAGCCGCACACTGACCACTCGAACACCAGACTCAGATTGATGGAAATTTATTGAACACTGAACCAAGACTGACCAATCAGGGACTTAGTCTGGATTTGGAAACCAAGCCTGTGACTCCAAGTTGTTCTCAGAGTGAATTTTTAAAGGGAAAAATTATAACGAAGCAGGAAGAATCAATTTTATCCCAGATGAATTGTGCCTAACCAAACAAGAAGAATCAACTCTATTCCAGGTACATTGTGCCTAGGTAGCTAGACAAAGCATTTTAAACTTATTGGCTGGGAGTTAGGGTAGAAGAAACTTGGGGACTTTCCAGTTCCCCATCATTCTGGCAGAAAGGAATATAGCAGGGTATTGTGGCTTTGTTTAAGTAGAACATACATCATTAATTCAAGCAGAACATTTAACAAAAGCTATTCTTATGTCAGGCCAGCAAAGCTTGAGAACCTGAAGTTAGTTTCACCTTATGATTAAGATGGAGACTAAAGACAAAAATGGCTGCAGTTATGCTAGGCAGTAAGGCTTGGATATGTCTGGACATGTCTCAGTGTTGGTGAGCCTCAACAGGATCTTTTGATTGCTCCTCTGTGCTCCAGAACTGCATCCATTACTTTCTGATTCCTACTAGTTGAACGTATAAGACACCTTATTCCCAGATTTCTAAGGAACACGTTTTTTGTTGTTGTTGTTTTGTTTTTGTTTTTGGTTTTGTTTTGTTTTGTTTTGTTTTTGGTTTTTCGAGACAGGATTTCTCTGTATAACAACTCTGGCTGTCCTGGACTCGCTTTGTAGACTAGGCTGGCCTCGAACTCACAGAGATCCGTCTGCCTCTGCCTCCCAAGTGCTGGGATTAAAGGCGTGCGCCACCACCATCCGGCTAATTTTTAATCTTTCGAAGGGACATTTTCTTGGAACTAAATGTGCCAGCAGCTATAAGATGCTTAGTATAGAATGAGTAGATACGAAGCCATAGAACTTGACAGTTAAGAAAGGAATTGTGGAGCTCAATGTTTTGTTTTGAGCTGACTGCCGTGGGAGAGCAAGGAATGGAAGCTGGATTCATTCATCATTTATTTATTGTCAGGGAAATACCAAGGTCTGGGAGGATCTCGGAGTGAAATATTGGTCCCTTCCCTGCTGTGGCTAACATGAAGAGGGACGGTGGCGTTACCAAAGTAATCTCAATTCCTGTCTAATGCTACTGTGCTGGTTGTGGAACTGTCCAGAGCAGTGATATCTCTTAAGAGCTTGGTCTAAGAAGAAAAGGTTGTGCTGAGACAAGGTGGAGGAGGAAGTGAGGAAGTAAAGGTGGATGGGGCTAAGCTGAAGCCGAGATGCTGCAGAGCCCAGAACAAGCAGATGGGCAAACAGGAGGTCGGACGAGTCTGAAAAGGCGCGGAGGGACGGCGCCGCAGATAAACTACAGTTTCCCAGGAGGCACTGTGCGCCTGTGGACGGAAGTGAGGTAAGGCGCGAGCCGCAACCTTTGAGGGAAAAAGGAAGTGCTTGGGCGTCGCAGATCCGGAGGCGCGGGGATAGGTAGGTAAGGGCGCGGCGCGGGAGTCCGGCGGGCCTGGGCTCCGGGAACTGCGGCGGCGGGAGCCCGGGGCCCGTGTTATCACAAGGCGGCAGCCGCCGGACTGGCTGGCAGCGGGACAGGCAAGAAGGTGGCGGGCGGCCTTGCCCTAAGGTAATCAGTTTTCTCCCGGCGTCTCTTCTGCAGAAGGAGCACCATGTCCGCGGAAGTCCCCGAGGCAGCATCGGCGGAGGAGCAGAAGGTGAGTGCGCGGCCTGGCCGGGTGGGCCTGCGTCACCAGGTGTGGCAGGAGCCTTGGCCAGCGGGCCTGCGGGAGCGCGGCCCCGCGGGAGGCCGGCCTGGAGCCCTCCGCTGGCGGCACCGCACACGCCGGTCAGCTCCGGCATCCGGGGCCGCGGCGGGTTGAACACACAGCGTTTCTACTCCCGTTCCTCGATGTGTCACCTAAGTATCCAAGAGAGCTAGGACTCGGGCCCATACTCGGATCCCAAGTTTTATGGTGAGCTTTTATTTGCTTAGGACGTGCTATCTCCCTCCTCCCCCGGCAGCGCTCGAACCACTTTTTAAGTAAGCTTGCAGGTAACTCTGAAGGCTGGGTCTCCATTCAGGCGGCGATGCAGATTCTATATGAGGATTGTGAGCCGTGTGCCTTCCACGATCTGTTCCTAAAACTTTGGGCTTCAGTTTTCTCGTCCGTGAAGTCCCGGTAATAGTGCCTACTTCCCAGGACTGTGAGATCCAAATGAGATACCGTAAACCTAGCACAAATTTTGCTCAAAAAAAAAGCTAGCTGGTGGGGTGCTTGAGTAAAATTCGAGAATTGCATCTTTACAAGCTTTCACTAATCAGATAGTTCCCGAAACAGTGGGTATTTTTGTCAGCTCACTTGTATTTCTCCGATGAAGGAAAATGTGCTAGCAATACAGTCTTTGAATATGAGGCCTGGATGTTTATCGGGACTAGTGCCTGCCCGTTCTGTTCTATCATAATTATTCTGATATCTTGCCTTCCTGGTTACATGGAGTCAGTTAGCTGAGAAAGGAGGAAAAATCCTTGGTCTTGTTTCTTAAGTTGTTTATGGAGAGTTCCCAACAGTTTTTCTTAAAATCAAACTGTGCCCTTAATCCCAGCAGTCAGGCAGAAGAAGGCAGAGCTCTGTGAGTTCCAGGCCAGCTGGAGCTACATGATGAGACCCTGTCCCAAAATTAATTGATAATTAGTATCAAACAGCTTTACTGTAAGTGGGATTTGGTCTAATGTTTAAACTTTGTTACGGCTTATACTTAATATTACACTGTAGATTGCCCATTCCATATGTTTTAATCATGTTAACTTTTCCTCTATTATTTCTTCCATTGTCATAGTTCTGTTCTCATAGTAATTGTAAGTTGACTGGTGAAAAGAAGGAAAACAATGATAATAAAAACAGTAGAAAGTTACCACGTTATTTGGTCATATGATTCTTTGCAAGAAGAAAGATTCCTTCATTTCTTCATTCCTTTTCTGCAGTAGGGCCTCTGGAGCAGCCTAGACAAGGACTTTATCAGTGGTCTTTATTCCTGGGGTCCCCCTCTGTTTTTATGAGAACAGCAAGAGAGAGAAAGAGGGAATATGTGTGCACCGCAAGCACTTTCTGACTGACTATCCACTCAGCCCCTATTTTGTCTTTTTGAGACAAGGGCTGGTGTAGCTCCAGCTAGCTAGAAAGGATGGCCCTGAAACTATTGATCCATTACATGCTGGCCCTTGCCTTCTTGTTTTCAGTTTGAATATGATTTCACTAAGTTGCCCAGCCTGGCCTTGTACTCACTTTGTAGTTAACGCAGGCCTTGAATTTGGTGATCCTCTAGGCTCAGACACCAAGTGACTGAGGTTACAAGCCTGTGCCATGAGGCCCAGCTGAGCAGTGAATTTTTGAAGCTAAGAAATGCATACAGTTTAAGAATTACAGTCTTAGCAATAATCTTAAATATTGCCAGTTCACATTGTGAACCTTTTGGTGTGTTTATAATTGCTTTGGATTTAGGAACTCAAAGTCCGTGTCTATATTGTCTTAAATATACTGAAATGAAATTCAATTTTGAAAAATCAGGTGTGGCAGGTAATTTTCTTTTTAAAAGATGTATTGTGTGTTGGGGGTAGAGGTCAGAAAGCAGCCTGCAGGAGTTTGTTTTTCTCCTTCTACCATGAGAGTTCCTGGGTTGAACTTGGGTTGTAAGGATTGGTGGCTAGAGCCCTTATACCCACTGAGCCATCTTCCTGGTCCCAGTTTAGTTAGTTTTAGGCAGGGGCTCACCCTGTAGCCCTGGCTGGCCTTTAACATGAAGTGTTCTGGCCTTAAACCCTGCAAGTTCAAAGATTACAATCCATCTGCCACCACACCCAGCTAACATAATTTTGAGTAACAAGACTTGTTAATATGGTGCCAAAGTTTGAAGTATTGATTTCTAGAGTGTAAATACTTAGATTAAAATAGCCTAATACAGGACTGGAGATAGGCTTAGTGGTTAAGAATACTGTCTGCTCTTGGAAAGAACCTGGTTCAATTCCCAGCACCCATATGGCAGTTCACAACTGTCAACTGTCTGTAACTCCAGGATCTGACACCCTCACACAGACATGAATGCAGGCAAAAACACTAATGTACATAAAATTAAATTAAATTATTTTTACAATAGCCTTATTAAATACTTAATATCAGAAATAACTTTTAATGTCTTCTCTTTATGATTTTTTTTCTGTTTAAGCATTATTTTAGGGGTTTTTTTCCAGCTGTTGTCATTAATACTAGATAGAGGGTGTTCTGAGTCTAATGTCCCTTAAGAATTGAAGATTGGCTGTACATTTTAAGTGCCTGTGGCATGAACTCTATCCTTAAACAGGAAGAAAATCTGCAAAGTCACTTGTATTATCCTGTGAGCCAAATCACCTGTTTCTTCTCTTTGGAAGAACAGTTGCATGACCGAAAAAGTTGATTATTGTCTCTGTGCCCAACTGACCTTTCAATCAAAACCAAAGTATTCAACTAAAAATATTTGAAGGTTTTACGGTAGGTTAGCTTGTTGTCTCTAACAGTTTAAGATAGTTGGACTGTGCATGGAATAGGACAAGGTCAACCATTCTACCCCTTTATGAATGGTTTACACTCACATTAAGAGAAGAAATTCACAGACCAATGGAAATAAAATTAAAAAGCAAAGTTAAAGAAAAGGAAATCAAATAGGCCCCTATTTTTAATTGGGATATTAATTAAATATTGTGACCATAAAAGTATACGGATATCAATCTCTTTAACTTGTTATCAGTCTTAAACAGAAACCCAAACAAAACCAATCTATAAACTTTGTAGCTGGTATTGTGCTGAAACTAAATATCTAATATATTGCAAAATGGTAGCAGCTGTTAAAAGTTAACTATCCCATAGGCCATGTGATGATGATGACTAAGTTCTCCTTTTAACATAAGCTATGAGGTCATTTAACTATTTAAAATTGAAGATAACATTTTAAAATAAGTTCTAGCCAGGCATGGTGATTCACCTAATAATCCTAGCAGTCAGGATACAGAAACTGTGAGTTCAGGACCAACCTGAGCTCCATACCCAGAATAATATACAGTGAGCCCATGGTGATACAATATAAAAACCTTAACTTTGACCCACTCTTAAAAATATGAACAAAACTAAACACATAATGTTGTATGTATTGTGCTGTGGCTTGGGTTGGTTTTTTTGTTTTTTTAAGATGCCAGCAGCAAGTATTCTAGATAATATTTTAATCATACTAAATGAAGCATCTTAGAAAGACTAGCTGAAATAGAGCTCTCAACTAAAATTGTGTTAAAAGAACACCTGGCCAGTCTGGAGAGATGGCTCAGTTAAAGAGCACTGGCTTCTTCTCTTCCAGGGGACCTGGTTTAGTTCCCAGTGCCCACGTGGTGGCTCACAACCATCTGTAACTGCAGTTCCAGAGGATCCAGTGTCGTCTTCTGACCTCTGTGGGCACATGAGTAGTATACAAACATACATGCAGATTTAAATATATATTTTTAAAAAAATAATACTTTTTTAAAAAAAGATATGGGTGGGACATGTTGGCACACACCTTGAATCTCAGCACTCCAGAGGCAGAGGCAGGCAGATCTCTGAATTGGAGGCCATCCTGGTCTACTTTGTGAGTTGAAGAACACCCAGGGCTATATAGAGAGACCGTGCATGCGTGTGTTTAAAAATAAAAAATAGAAAAGGACAAGCCTGGTGCATTGTGGAAGAAGGGAACTGTTACATATCATGTTTCAGTGTATGTAAACCCTCTAGTCCTAGTTGCATTCTGCCTACACGTTCTCTCAAAGGCTACCTAGAGGTGGGTGGTGCTAGGTGACTATGGACAGTCCTGTCTGAGAGTAACTTTATCTGCTCCATTGTCTGACACAGGATAAAGTCCAAGCTCAACAGCCTAGTGTTCAGCCTCCTTTCATAAGCCTCTTCTTGCCCACATTATTCCAGTCTCTTCTTGATGCCTCCTTCATCCTTAGACAAAGCCTGCTTGCCCAAGTCTTTGTGTGTCTCAATCCTCCGTGCTTTTTTCTTTAGTCAGAATTATGACTGGTTACATGCGTCAGGAAAATGAAATTAGTACTAGTTTAAACAAGAAAGAAGTTATTTTTCTCTTGGCAAAGAAGCACAAAAGAAAACTACTTCAGGGCTGGGTTAATGATTCTAAGGTTTCCAGGATTTACGTGCTTTGTTGCTGCTCCACCATTCTTAGCACCTAAGCTTTTTTTTTTTTTGAAGACAAGGTTTCTCTGTGTAGCCCTGGCAGTTTTCCTGCACTCACTTTGTAGACCAGGCTGGCCTTGAACTCACAGAGATCCTCCTGCCTCTGCCTCCCAAGTGCTGGGATTAAAGGCCTGTGCCACCACGCCCAGCAGCACCTCAGCTCTTTTCTTTCTTTTTTTTTAAATATTTATTTATTACTTCAGGTTACATCTCCATCACAGTGTCCTCTTTCCACCCTCCCAGTCCCACCCTCCTACCCTCTACCCCTTATCCCTTCCATCCCACTTCCCTGGAGTGGAGTGTCCCTACATAACAGTCCCTCGCCCCAGTTCAGCAGTCAATATGAGAGCCAAGAGCCTCCTCATACACTCGGGGCCTACAAGGCAGCACCACTAGGGCAAAGTGTCTCATTGACAGGTAACAGAGTCTATGTTCCTGTTCCCTTTGGTGCGTTGGTTGTAGTATAGCTATCCTGTACTATATGGCTAAAATCCGACTATAAGTGAATAGATGCCATGTGCATCCTTCTGAGTATGGGTTAGCTCACTCAGGATGAGCTTCTCTAGTTCCATCCATTTGGCTGCAAATTGCATAATTTTGTTGTTTCTGAGAGCTGAGTAGTATTCCATTGTGTAGATGTACCACAGTTTTTTTAATCCATTCCTCAGTTGAGGGACAGCTGGGTTGTTTCCAGTTACTAGCTATTACAACTAAGGCTGCTATGAACATAGTTGAGGAAACTTCCTTGTGATTTGGTGAGGAATAATTTGGATGTATATACCCAGAAGTGGTATGGCTGGGTCTTGAGGTAGGGATATTCCAAGTTTTCTAAGATATTGCCAGACTGATTTCCATAGTGGTTATACAAGCTTGCACTCCCACCAGCAATGGAGGAGTGTTCCCCTTTCTCTACAACCTCACCAGCATGTGCTGTCATTTGAGCTTTTGATCTTAGCCATTCTGACAGGTGTGAGATGGAATCTCAGAGTCACCTTGAGTTGCATTTCTCTGATGATTAAGGATGCTGAGCATTTCTTCAAGTGTCTCTCAGCCATTAGGGATTTCTCCTTTCTGAATTCTCTGTTTACTGCTGTTCCCCACTTTTTGATTGGATTCTTTGGTTTCTTGGCCTTTAATTTCTTGAGTTCTTTATAAATTTTGGATATTAGCCCTCTGTCAGATGTGGGTTTGGTGAAGATTTTTTCCCAATCTGTAGGTTGCCATTTTGTTCGAATGACAGTGTCTTTTGCCTTACAGAAGCTTTTCAGTTTCATGAGGTCCCATTTATTGATTGTTGGTCTTAGATCCTGAGCTGTTGGTGTTCTGTTCAGGAAGTTGTCACCTGTGCCAATGAGTTCGAGGGTTTCTCCCACTTTTTCTTTTAGTAGAAAGAACACCAACAGCTCAGGACCTGAGATCAACAATCAATAAATGGGACCTCATGAAACTGAAAAGCTTCTGTAAGGCAGAAGACACTGTCATTTGAACAAAACAGCAGCCTACAGACTGGGAGAAAATCTTCACCAACCCCACATCTGACAGAGGGCTAATATCCAAAATCTACAAAGAACTCAAGAAATTAAATGCCAAGAAACCAAAGAATCCAATCAAAAAATGGGGGACAGAGCTAAATAGAGAATTCACAAAGGAGGAATCCCTAACGGCTGAGAGACACTTGAAGAAATGCTAAACATCCTTAATCATCAGAGAAATGCAACTCAAGACGACTCTGAGATTCCATCTCACACCTGTCAGAATGGCTAAGATCAAAAGCTCAAATGGCAGCACATGCTGGCGAGGGTGTGGAGAAAGGGATACCCTACTCCATTGCTGGTGGGAGTGCAGGCTTGTGCAACCACTATGGAGGTCAGTCTGGTGATATCTTAGAAAACTTGGAATAGCTTTGCCTCAGGACCCAGCCATACCACTTCTGGGTATATACCCAAATGCCTCTTCATGGAATCATAAGGAAGTTTCCTCATCTATGTTTATAGCAGCCTTATTTGTAATAGCTAGAAACTGGAAACAACCCAGATGTCCCTCAACTGAAGAATGGGTTAAAAAACTGTGGTACATCTACACAATGGAATATTATTCAGCTATCAGGAACAATGAAATTATGCAATTTGCAGCCAAATGGATGGAACTAGAGAAGCTTATCCTGAGTGAGCTAACCCAGACTCAGAAGGATGCATATGGCATCTATTCACTTACAGTAGGATTTTAGCCATGCTGTTTTTATTACTGTTGCTCTGTAGTACAGCTTTGAACAGAGAACTCGTACAGCTACACCTTCAGCAAGGTGGCTCGATACAAAATTAATTAAAAGAAATCAGAAGCCGTTCTTTATACAAAAAATAAATGGGCTGAGAAAGAAATTAGGGAAACAACACCGTTCACAATAGCCACAACAATATAAAATACCTGGGGGTAACTCTAACCAAGCAAGTTAAAGACCTGTATGACAAGAACTTCAAGTCCTTGAAGAAAGAAATTGAAGAGCACATCAGAAGATGGAAAGATCTCCCATGCTCATGGAAAGGTAGGATCAACATAATAAAAATGGCCATCCTGCCAAAAGCAATATACAGATTCAATGCAATTCCTATCAAAATACCAACACAATTCTTTATAGACGTGGAAAAAACATATGGAACAACAACAAAAAAAAAAAAAAAACAAGAATAGCTAAATCAATCCTGTACAATTAAAAAACATGTGGAGGTATTTCAAGTACCTCAGCTCTTAATGTAGTGTGGTTGCCCCAGTTTCAGACATCTTAAGCTCATTAAACCATGAAAAAGGACACAGGGAAAAACAATATTCTCTCCCTCAGTCGAAGCTTCGTAATTGTTACACATGACACTTATTTCTTATTGGCTGTTGTTTGTTTAAGTGTATGTGAATGTTTTGCTTGTATATATGTCTGTGTGCTGCTTGGTGTTCTGGAAGGCCAGAAGAGGGCATCAGATCCCTTGGGACTGGAGTAACCGACAGCTGTGAGCCACCATATAGGTGCTGGAAGTTGAACCATGCAGGTCCTCTGGAAGAGCAACCATTGTTTTTAACCACTGAGCCATCTCTCCAGCCCCACTCTGGTGTCTTATGACAAAACTTGCCCAATACATTTTCCTGAACATCCCTAATCTTATGTATCACATGACTGCTTCCATATGTCAGTATTTAACAGTAGATATAAATTGCTTTATTTTCCAGGTTTTTAAAATTTGTAGTTAATCTTGGTGTTTTCTGGAGCTATTTTGTTATTCCTTCCATCACTGGTGAGCTAAATAATGTTCACTTTTTCTATTCAGACAGATTTCTTTGATTTGCTCAGCAGGGTCTCATCCCAGACTGTTCTTGAATTCAATATGTAGCCAAGAATCAGTTTGAACTTCTTATCCTACTATATCTACCTCCTCAATATTGGGTTTCAATCATGTTTCCATCTTGTTCTAGGGATGAAACCCAGGGCCTAATGCATGTTAGGTAGGTGCTCTGCCACTCAGTTATATCTCCAGCCCTACCAGCTTGTTAGATTTGCTTTCGTTTGTATAATGTTTGTGCTTTACAACTTACATTTCTGAACCTGTTAGTGTGCTGCATCAAATATTCTCAAGCTAATGGTAAACCTACCTATGTAGAAAATATTTTGGTTTTTATGGGAACAGTTGAAGGATGTTGTGTTGATTCTGGAGACTTTTACTTACTGTCATCGAATGCCAAATACTGACAAATACTAAGAATTTACAGGACAAAAATGATTTTCTATAAATTGGTAAAGGTAGTTGAACCTTCCTAACAATATCTTAAAAGGACTGTTGGCTTTTGTTAATTCTACTTATTAACCAGTGCACTAGTGAGCATAGCGCTCAGCAATGCACTAGTGAGCATACGGCTCAGCAATCAGAAGACTGACTTGAGTGCTCAGGGTTGACTGCTGATGCTGTGTAACTTAGCTACAGACTAGAACATGATGACACTCTGACAAAATTATCAGATTATTAG
The DNA here is from genome assembly GCA_907164525.1 of Lophiomys imhausi. Classification (NCBI taxonomy): domain Eukaryota; kingdom Metazoa; phylum Chordata; class Mammalia; order Rodentia; family Muridae; genus Lophiomys; species Lophiomys imhausi. The sequence continues at coordinate 2,625,306 of CAJQZJ010031917.1, forward strand.
AATATAAAATAATCATTTCGCTTTTTTCCCTAGGACTAGAGATTTAACCTAGGGCATATCATGCACATGTGAGGCGAGCACTGTACCACTGAACTACACCCCCAGACTGAATATGTTTTCAAAGGTCTCTTGCTATATTGTTGGTGCTGGTCTATTGAACCCTGAACCTTATGAATTTTAGATTGTGCTTTGTTACTGATGTGCTTTGTCCATCCCTTAAATGTTTTTATGTATGTATTCATAGCTAATAACCCTAGTAACAAAGGGTTCTAATGTATTCCAATCATAAAACTCACAATACATGTGTTAATCTTGGTTCATGTTTACATTTGATGATTAGGTTCTGTTCTGTATAGACTATAGGAAGACAATTGATGCCCTTCCTACCATTATTTGCTAAGAAACCACTTAGTTATATAAATATACTTTATTTTTATCATGTATTACTAAAATATAGGCACATGTGACAAGAGTTTTTAAAGAATAAAATTTCTCCCAGCACTTGGGAGGGCAGAGGCAAGCAGATATATGAGTTCGAGGCCTTCCTGGTCTACAGAGCAAATTCCAGAACAGCCAGGGCTATACAGAAAAATCCTGTCTTGAAAAACAAAAAATAAAAAATGTTTCAGAATAAATTTTGAAAATCAGATTCGAATTTTGTTTTTGTTTTTCGAGACAGAGTTTCTCTGTATATCCTTGGCTGTCCTAGACTCCCACTGTAGACCAGGCTGGCCTTGAATTCACAGAGATTCACCTGCCTCTGCCTCCCCCAGTGCTGGGATTAAAGGCAGTCGCCACCACTTCTGGCTGGATTTGAATTTTTAAAGCTATTTTTCTTCCTGAGTTTGACATTTTTTATTAGTGAGTGAGAAAGTAATTGTTACTTGTGTGCTTGCACACATATACTGCAGTATATATATATAGAACAACTTGTCTGTTCCTCCTATCTGGGACGATAGATCTGAGGATCAAGCTCAGGTCATTAGGCTTGGTGACAAGTGGCCCTTTGCTTGTGGAGGGGTTGGAAGAGGTTGGTTTGGTTGGTTGGTTGTTTTGTTTTTTCGAGACAGAGTGTATCTGTGTGTAGCCCTGGCTGTCCTAGAACTCCAGGCTGACCTCAAACTCAGAGATCCAACTGCCTCTGCCTCCTGAGAGCTAGGATTAAAGGCTTTTTAACTTTAAACTCAAGTTGTCAAGCTTGGAGGCAAGAACCTTAACTCTTAAGCCATCTTACCAGTCCCTGATAAAATATTTTAAAGGAAAAGAGAAGATCTGATCAGGTGTGACTATATATGCCTACATTGGTAGTATTCAGGAGTCTGCCCAACTTCTTTTAAGACCTAGTTTTATATATCAAATCCTGTCCTTGAACTCCTGATCATTTTGCCTTTACTTCATACATGCTGGGGTTAGAGGTATATGCCCAGTTTTTAAGCTTTTATCAGGATCTCATTTTGTAGCCCTGGCTGGCCTGGAAATCACTAAGATGCCCAAGCTGTCCTCAAACTTGTAATCTTGTCTTGAATGTGGGGACTGCTTGGCCCTTACCTTTTGTTGCTCTACAATGTTGTCTTCACTAATTTCTTTTTATTTCCTTTAGTTTCTTTGCTTATTGTCCTTCCTTCACCCCTGCTGTGGGTAAACTCAGGTTTTCTGCTCCCCAATCAACTTATCTACCAGTAAACTCATCTATCACAAGAGCACGCCCTTATACACACACATACACAATCTTTGTGAGACTTCCTTTTGTTTTGTTTTGAGGCAGGGTGTCACTGTCTGAGCAGGCCCTGAACTCAACACAAACTTCCACAGACTCCTGAATGCTAGGAATGTAGGCATATGTAGTCACACCAGATCAGATCTTCTCTTTCCCTTTAAAATGTTTTATCCAGGGACTGGTAAGATGGCTTAGAGAGTTAAGGTTCTTGCCTCCAAGCTTGACAACCTGAGTTTGATTTCCAGATCCCACATGGTAGAATGAGAACTGACTCCTACAAGTTATCTATCTTCTGACTTCCACACTTACGTTGTGACATGCATATGCCCCCACACAACATACATAAATGAATAAATGTAAAATCCTTTTTATAAAACCAAATATTTGTAATATAAAATAAATATAAATAAATGCTTTCTGCTTAGGGGAGGGAGGGGGTCTCAGTAAGTTTATCCAGACTGACTCTCTCAAATCATCTCTAGCTCTGAGACTAGGACTAGATGTATCTGCACCAACCACACTCAGCTAATGATGTTATAATGGTGTCATAATGATGTCTCCAAGGCACATAAATGTGCTGGTTTCAAGCCTTTTTTTTTTTGCCTAACAAGTTGGTAGTTGCTCACAGGGATTAATATCCGAGAGACTAGAGTTCTTAGGATCTGCCTGAGTTCAAACAGAAATTATCCTTTGTAGCAGCAGAGTCCACAGGATCCAGAACAGGCCCCCACACTGCTCATAGTTGAACTGCCAGAAATCACTTAAGCCTTGCTGCCATGCCAATCACCTCCAAGGGGGAGATTCCAGAGGCCAGGCTTCCACTCCTCAGGTTAGTGCGGAATCTAGAAAAAACCGCCCTGTCCTGAGCGGCCTTCTGGTGCTGGTTAGGTTTCCTTCAAGGACAAAACAACACTGTTTGTCTTCAAACGCTTTTGTGATGCTGGGGCCTACCTGCAGGGATCAGGCACCTGTATGCAGGTTATGCAGCACACAGGCTTATGTCCTATCATCGTTGGGGACCAGAAAGTAGCACTTGCCATCCGTGTCCACCATGGGAGCTACACAGAAAGCAAGGCCTCTGAATTTCTTTTTTTGTTTTGTTTTGTTTGTTTTTTGAGCCAGGGTTTCTTTATGTAGCCTTGGCTGTTCTGGAGCTTACTTCTGTAGACCAGACTGACCTCCAACTCAGAGATCTGCCTGCTTCTGCATCCTAAGTGCTGGGATTAAAGGCGTGTACCACTCAAAGGGTTTATTTTTGCCTTGAAGTTGAAGATATAGTCTTCAACTATGAAGAATGTATGGCAACATGAGCCAATGCATTTATAGCCAGGAAGCAGAGATGAATGTCGATGTTCCATCTTTCTTCCTCCCTCACCCCATATTTAGTGTATGTATGTACATGTGCGTGTGCGTGTTATGTCTTAACTGCACATGTAAAGGGCAGAAGAGGGCATCACATCTCTTGGAACTGGAGTGACAAGTGTTTGCTGCACCTACCTTATTACATGGGTGTTAGGATCCAAACTCCAGTCTTCACGACTGTGCAGCTTCTCTTAAACCACTGAGCCGTTCCATCAGTCCACTTCCTTTTCATTAAATACAGTCTAAGCCCAAGCCTATGAAATGATACTGATAATATCTAGGGTAGATCTTGCCTCCTAGTAATTTAATTTATCTACAAATTCCCTTATAGATGTACCTAGAGATTCTAGTTCCTGTCAAGTTTGACAGTCAGTATAAGCCATCATAACTTCCAAATTATAAACATTTAACTTCTAAAATACTATCCTGCTATGTATTTTTCTTTTTTTGTCTCATTGTATTTTTGCAGCACTTGGAATTGAACCTGGGGCCCTGTCCATTCTTGGCTCCACACTGAGCCACGCCTCAGCTCTTTATTTTTGTCTGCCCTCCTTCCATCTCAGATGCTGAAATTGTGAGCCCAGGGCCTCTGTTCTTTTTGACATGACTTACATCCCCTGGCCCTGCATCTTTTTAACCCCCTTGCAAAAGATATCCATGCATTAAATGATATATACATCATCTAATGTATGAATATTTAACCTATTTTTGTTTCTTTGTTTTGTATTTCTTTTTTTTCTCTTTATCTCAAGCTTTCTTTTCTTCACAGTTTGTTTTCATTCTTAGCTAAAGTAAATGTTCGGGAATATCTTTGATGTCCAAGAACTTACAGCCATAGCAAATTCTGTGTTTTCTTCCATTTTTTAGCATAACTACAGGTATAAGTTATTTCACTTGATTTTTAATTAAGCATTTTATGAGGAAGGCAAGAACCAGGAAATGGTTCAAGGTGCTAGATTACAGATTCTTATAAGTGTTGGAAGAACAGAAGGGGAAAAAGATGTTTTTAGAGGCAAGGATTGAAGAATGTCTCTGACTGTAGGAGTGAGTCCTCTTTGGAGCCTGCCATCTTGTACCCCACTGCCATGTAGCTGCTCCAGAAGCCCCTGATTTTCTGTGGACACCCCATTGTAGGAACTCACAGGGGCCTGCTGCTCTGTAACATCATCAAGGGAAGATGGGTTCTTTCTCCCACATCTTTTCATTATTGTGGCTACCATTGACTGCCTAGTAGTAGTACAGTTTGAGAAATGTAGTTTTAGCCTTCTCTTTGTACTGTGTGGGAAGCATATAAGGAAGAGCAAGAATGACTGAATGCCAGCAACCACAGTGCTCCTCCCCCTATTATGTCTTTATATCTCCATAAGCAACTCTGCCTGTGTTAGAATGTTAGTGAATATTCAGAAATTTGGACTTACTTAATGTAAGGTCCTAAAACTTGTGCATCTATAGTAGGTTAAGAATGGTTTTGTATGGTTCATGAAAAGTAGTGTGGAAGTTTTGATAGTGCTTAACTACAATTTAAAGTGTAGCTTAGGCCTGTTTTTTTCCATCTTTCCTCTTGATTACAGAACAAAGTTTGAATTCAGCTAGGAAATTATACTAGTAAGACTTACTAATAATGTGTTATATATTGGCAAGGAAGTTCAAGAATTGAAGTCCCTTCCTTCACACCCTCTCTTTTCTCCTTTCACTATCCTTTCCTTGTTTTGAGGGGCAGTGTCATTGATCTCAAACTCTTGTCTCCTGAGTTCAAGTAGTTATTGAAAGGTGTGTGTTTTGTTTTTCATGAGAAAGTGGCTCTTTGTGCAGACATGGCTCCTGGGTCTTGCTGTGTAGATCAGTTGGCCTTTTTCTTCCTTGTGTGAGCATGAGTGTGGACGAATGTGTGCTGTAGTATACTGTGATGATCAGGAGGCAGCTCTGGGACAGTTCTCTCCATCCACTATCTGGGTCAGAGATGGAGCTCAGGTTGTCAAGTTTATGTAGCAAGCTCCCTTACCTGCTGCACAGGCTCAAGAAAATCTGATTCTGATCAAAAGGTTTGAAAGTGCTGGGACTAAAGGGCAGCAGTTGGCTTCGGCTCCTTTTCAATAAGCATTATCTAAAATGGGCTGGGTGGACAGGGAAACCCAAGAATAGAGCCTTCCACCCGGTTTTGCTTTGAATTGCAGCTCTGAGAAAACTGATGGGTTGCAGTAGATTTGTGTATTGATGGCTGAGCCAGCCACTAGATGTCGCTAAGGTTCTAGCTCACTTTCATGCAGTGCACACCTTATTTTTGCATTACTATCTCCAGCTTTACATAAGGATGGTATCTTTACATCTTACCTGGTTAGGTTCTAAATTTAGTGAGACAGAAATTAGGTAGAAAATCAGTTTTAAAGAATTCCTTAAAAAACTGCCCCAGCACCTTTAATTCCAGCACTTGGGAGGCAGAGGCAGGTGGATCTCTGTGAGTTCAAGGCCAGCCTGGTCTACAAAATTAGTCCAGGACAGCCAGAGCTGTTACACAGAGAAACCCTGTCTCAAAAAACAAAAACAAACAAAAAAACCCACCAACAACAACAAAATAAAAACTGCCCCAGCTCTAAGGAGGCAGAGGCATATGGATTTCTGAGTTCAGGGCCAGTTTGGTCTACACGGTGAGTTCCAGGCCAGCCAGAGCTACAGAGAGAAACTGTCCCAAAGACAAACAAAAACAAAAAACTCCTTTAAAGAATGATATTGCAGTGCTGGGCTTGGTGGTGCATGCCTTTAATTCCAGCACTGGGGAGGTAAGAGGGGACGTGGATCTCTGTGAGTGCAGGGCCAGCCTGGTCTACAGAGTGAGTTCCAGGATAGCCAGGGCTACACAAAGAAACCCTGTCCCCCCCCCAAAAAAAATTACTTTTTTTGTCTACACTTGAGCAAATGACTAGGATTGAGTACCAGCTGAAGTAATGCACTTGTGAGGACTTAGCTTGTAAATGTGACAGTGATAAGCAGCATATTGACATGCTTACACACTTAATTTTAGCCAGAATTTATATTGTATATCTTACACTTGAACTTCTGGACATACCATTCTTGAATGTGAGGACTGGAAAAATCATTATTTAGAGTCCGAATTCGAAGGTAAATTTTTTTTTTAGTTGCTGTTTTTAAATGCATTACAGGAAATTGCCTGCCAAGTGCTGTATAATACTTCCAGCTATTTCTAGGCGGTGACACTGGCGAAGTCAAGGGTTGAGGGAACATTCAGGTTTCTGTAGACAAGGCTCAAAGAGCCTCAGATGCCTTCCCTGAAAAGTGCTCAGGCCAACAGGTCACTGGGCAGGTAAGTTCTGTATGGAACATGTGTGTGAATGGCCACAGTGAGAGATTGGAAGTCAGCATAGATACATGAAACTGCAACCTAGAAAAGGGAAGTAGGATAACTGAAGCAGAAAAAGCAGGTATATGTAAAGAGATTTGAAAACAAAGGATATCGGTCATCAGCACCTTTCTCCTCAAAACCCTCTTAAGACCTCCAGTTGGGGTATAAGGGAGTGTTTGAGGGTCAAGTGTTGATAATACATAAAGTGAGTAGAATATTATAAATGTAAGTTTGAGGAAAATCTACCAAAAATGCATACGGGGTTAAAAGATTTCTAGATAAATTATTTACTTGCTATTTAAGAACAGTTGGTTTGACACTTATAGATTTAACATTTCTGCTATTTTACTTCATAAATAACCTTAGAGACTCAAAATGTACCAAAGTGTGATTTTGCCATTTCAGAGAAATGAAAGTAGTAGCTAAAAGTGTCCTTGCCAGCTGTCCAGCCTCTCATCACAGGCGACCTGTGGTTTTCTTGATTCACTGTTTTCATGATGTGAAAAATGTTTTTGTGTAAAATGGCATTTTGAAGAATGTGTACTGAATCAAGATAGGTGTTTGGTAAAATATTCTTAAGCTAGTAAGGGGACCAGGGCCATAACCAAGTGCTAGAGCTTTTAACTAGCATTAATGAGCCCCCAAGTTTAATTCTTAGCCAGGGGGAATGGCATTTAATAACAATCTTTTTATAAAGCAGGCTCAGATACCTAAAAATATGTCTTTTTTTTTTAATATGTGATCTTTTTGAAGTGAACAGGATTTTCCCTTTTTGTTGGTGGGAGACACTCTAGGCTAGCCTTGAACTTGCTATAGTTTTCCTGCCCCAGATTCCTGGGTGCTATAATTACAGGCATGAGCTACAACAACCAGCCAGATGTGAAGATTGATGAACATATTTCTTTCCTTTACAGATATCAAGGTCTTCTGAATTGACTTAGGAAAAATATGCTAGTATTTTGGCTGTTGTTAATGTCTAGTAAGAGTATAAGGAATTTAAAATCCTACATGATTTTAAATAAGTAGGAAATCAAAAGGATCTTTTAGATTTTGATAGTATTAGAAAATTCTCTAAATATAGACAAAGAGCTGAAGAGTTCCATAGAAGGTGACTAACTATAATGTATTATACATGACTGCAAAATAACTGCAAGCAAGACTGAGAGCTGAGCTATCGGTATTTTTATCCTGTGTGGGGGTTATACGTCAGCACAGCTATAATAGAGATATCACATGGGACATCTGAGGAGGAAGATAGAGGCATTTGAAAGGTTCCTGTGCTTGATTCCTTAGTCAGAAGCTTAGTCAGAAGCTATACTATTTGGCATTTAACAACGAAAGCCAGAATCTAGATATTAAAAGTTGAATTATTTTCAATAGCAAAGTTGTAATAGAAAGAATTTATTTGAAATTATTTCAGGAAATGGAAGATAAAGTAACTAGTCCAGAGAAAGCTGAAGAAGCAAAATTAAAAGCAAGATATCCTCACTTGGGACAAAAGCCTGGTGGTTCTGATTTTTTAAGGAAACGATTGCAGAAAGGGGTAAGTTGTTGAGTATTGTCTTCAAATGTTTTTCCCTGTGAACTCAGTGTGCTGACAAACTATGAGGTGAATGGCTGTATTTTTATCTCTGTACTTCCAGGTGCATGTGTCTGTTTTTGTCAATATTTTACATGGTTTATACCATGTATAGATATATAAACAATTATAATGTTTTAAATTAAATTATAAAGTATTTTAAGTATATAGCATAGTACAAATAAGTACAAAAAATTCTTGTAACTACCACCTTTACTATTTTGTTACTTTTATAAAAATATAAATATAAATCAAACCTACCCTATATTATTTTTCTGTGTGGCCCCTTTCCTTCTCTTTTTAGCATTGAAATAGTATTGCTAATTGTCATTTCTTAAATTTTTTCTCCTTTCTTCAGCTTGAAAAAAATTTGGAAAATTTGAAATAAAGCACATTTGAATCTTTATTATATAAGGATCAGAGAATATTGAAGTATATGTGAAGGACAATTACTGTATAACATGCTAGATTATGGTTTTTTTTTAAATAAATACCTTAAGTATATTAGTATCTGCTACTTATCCAAAAAAATAAGTCTCTGGGTGTGCACCATAGTTACATATAGACTCTTCTTAACTCAAAACTGATTTTTAACAAATGATTTTTGAAGATATCAACAAATAATGTGGGGTTTTATATTAATAAATAAAAGGATTCACGTCTTTTAAACAATAATATAAGGAAGTTATATTAAATATAGAAAGATGTACAATTTCTTTACTGTCAAACAGATTCTAGTATGGAAATTATTCCAAAAACCAGGGACCTTAAAAACATTAGCATAACTCTAAATAGATAAATATAACAGAGGAACTATATATAACTGTTAAAACACAAACTGTTTACATCTATGATAGAAATCAGTAAAATTTAAATTTCATCATATTAAATTCAACCAAAGTGAAAAGATATTTAGAATTTTTGCTGGTGAGCTTGAAATTGAGTCTAACATTAGTATTATTTGTTTTATATAAATTAAAATTATTACTTTTAATTTTGAAAGTTTTATGTAAGACTCATGGAAACATTCACATCCTTTGACTAATCTTTTATAAATGAATATAAGGATATAATTCAGTATAAGAAAAAAGAATCTTTAAATTTGAAGCCTTTTTTCCTCAAAGCTTTTACTATAATTAAAAGTCTCATCAATGTTCAACATCAGAGAAATAGTTAATAAGTTATAATGAGTCTACAAAATAGAATGTGTGGTTCATCAAAAACATTATTGTAAGGATCATGTAGTGGGTAAATAGGAATATCAAAGTGAGAACTGTCTTCATTAGGAATCTAGGTATAGGTATGTAGAATGTACATGTATGGTTTACTCACAGAACTGTGCCATTAGGTATATTTCAGCTATGACATAATCATGTATAATCAGATTCCTGTTTGCACTTGACTGATTATTAGTATTTATGAAATGGTTTCTTCACAGCAGAATTATTGTATCTTAAAGTTGGTATCATTCATGTAAATAGTTGGAAATGAAGCAAATGACACTTGAATCAAATAATTATATGGAATTTGAGATGTGAATGTTTGAATAATTCTGTATTTCCCCAAACTATCAGTGAATATGCTTTTGTTGTTCTAGAATTTTTTTAAGTCTGAGTCACAAGGTTCTAGGTTTCGATTTTCCTTTGTCATAATAGTTAACAAGCTAAAGGACTTAGTTTCTGCATTATTTGAGAGGGTTAAATTACATTCAGTTACTGTATTAGGTCTGTATTATATCCATTGGTAGTATTATAAGATTAATATTATATAATGTTTTCACTGGGCTTTTAACAAATAAGACCATGTACATGGTGAGTTTATAACCCATCAGAGGCACAGTTAATAGTGTACACCTGTGGTCTTAACTGAAGCAGCCTCACACCGTGGATTTGGATTAAGCAAAAACATTCTCATAACTGTTTTGTCTTTGTTTTTTTTTTTAAATAAAACTCTTCCACAATTAGTATACATGGCTAGTTTTAGGTTTTTCTTTTTTCTTTTTTTTTTAACTCATGAAGTTTAGAAAGTGCTAGACAGCTAATAACTACTGCTAGGCTATGCCCGCCCATTGGACTCTAGTCTGAGAAATCTCAGTCTCCTTTGCCCACAACCACTTGTCAGTGTCTGCTTTGCTGCATTTGTGGTAGCTGTGTCTTTGCTCAGACTCTGGGGTTCACTGTCTTACAGTAACATGTCCCTTTTGTTCATTTATTTCTGGAGATTTTTGTTTTGTGGGCAGTTCTAATTACCAAGCAGTGATTTTTTTTTTTAAAATAAGTTTAAACCCTAGCCACAGTAAAATGTAATTATTTTTCTTTTCTAGCAGATTTCAACATGCAATTAAATAAGATCCTTTTATGATCAACTTTTTCTTAGTATAGAATAGTTCTAGTTAGGAACTGAGCTTATTAAATTGTGGGAAACTGTGCGGTGCTTAGGCCTGTAAGATGACAAAGGGTAAAGGCTCTTGCAGTCAAGCCTGACAACCTTAGTTCAGTCCCAGAACTCACAAGGTGGAAGGAGGGAACCAGCTCCTGAAAGTTGCCCTCTGACCTCCACATATGCTCTCTAGCACACATACCAACTAAATAAGTAAATGGGAAAAAAAATTTTATTTACACAGTGTTAAATCTACTTTGTATGTACATTAGGTAATGCAAGTGAGAAATTTGCTAGGTTACTTTGTCCAGAGGCCAGCCAGTAAAAGGAGCAGTGTTCCATTTTCCTTTTTAAAGACAGGGTCTTGTGTAGTTGAGGCAAGCCTGAATGTCTGTCACCCTGCCTCTGCTTCCTGAATGCTAGGATTCCAGGTATGCCACACATACTCAAATATGAGCAGCTTCGTGATTTGGGGGCATCAGAATTCTATACCCATTTTAAAGCATCAGTGAAACATGATACTGCAGTAACCTCAGAAGTTCCACATTTCCATTGCTATTGCTTCGTATGAAACTTGTACAGTGCTATCTGAAAAGTAGTTTCTAATCATAGACGCATTGGCCATAGGCCAGATCTGGCTTACCAGAGAACAGTCAGGGGGAGCCAGTCAGTGAGACCTGTTTCCTAGACCAGTCAGCAATTCTCCACTAAGCTGAGTCCCAGCTACTTCATTTTACTACATGAGGGTCTCCAAATTCCAAAGAAGAATTTGTTTCTGCTCCTTATTTATCCAGGCCATCATTTCCTCACTGTATTATTTCCTTTTGCCAAACCCAGACTTTAGTTTCCACAGCATCTGTGATTTTAAAAGTTGTTATGGTGGTTGAGGTACTTGATCATTTTTATCTCTTACTCTTGCTACATTAGATTATGTATAGCAGACATTCAAAAATCAGCTAAACATGATAGATAAAAGCCAGAACTCAAGCAAATTCTGGTTTTGCTTGTAGACTATCCTGAAGTTGCTCTTAAACTGTCATCACAGTTTTTTTTTAAATGATATTTATTTATTTTATGTGCATTGGTGTTTTGCCTACAGGTATGTCTGTGTGAGGATGTGAGATCCCCTGAAACTGGAATTACAAACAGTTGTAAGCTGCCATGGGGGTGCTGGGAATTGAACCCAGGTCTTCTGGAAGAGCAGCCAATACTCTTAACCACTGAGTCATCTCTCTAGCCCCATTCTTCATTCTTCCAACCAAAATTAGTGTAATGGTAACAAAGAACTTTAAACTCTAATCATTTTGTTTGTTTGTTTTTGTTTGCAGCAAAAGTATTTTGATTCTGGGGATTACAACATGGCAAAAGCAAAGATGAAGAACAAGCAGCTTCCTGCTGCAGCCCCGGATAAGACAGAAGTCACTGGTGACCACATTCCCACTCCACAGGACCTTCCTCAGCGGAAACCATCCCTGGTTGCTAGCAAGCTGGCTGGCTGATTAAAAGAGCTGAACTGCATGAGTCTTCTAATGTCCTTTATTTCTCCTAACTACGTTACTTACCCACTTTTTGTTTTCCTTCACTTAACTATGTCATTTGAGACTGACAGCTTTGCAGGTAGTGGTAGTGTGTGCTACTGTTGTAAGGGAGCATACATGTGTAGAGGTTTTGGTTAGTTTCACAGTGCACTGAAGCAAAGGACATGTAACAGCAACATAAGTAATTGACATGACGATAATTGTACATATCACCTAGCTGGTGCAGGGCTGGCTCCAACAAGTAGCAAGCAAGTTTTCCAGCTTTCATGCTCTGGCTTCCTTACTTCCTCGTAGTTACAGCTTTGTATGTCACTGTTATTTAATATAGCCTCTGTTGTATTGATTCCTTCTGTATTTTCCTTTTGAATTTTGTAAGACAGAAGTTTAAGACCACAAATTGGAAGACAAGTCACATAATTCAAATACAAGTAAATGGGCTGCCAGATTTGAATAGCTGCTTGGACTTGATGGCCTAAAACCTGCTGTTCCAGCTTTAACAAGAGCATCTCACCTGGGCGGTATCTGCCCGTTCTGGTGTGGCTTGTGTGACTCCAGTGTTTAACAGCTGTCACTGAAGCTAGTGATCTTCCTTGTTTCTGCAGTGTGGGGAGAGCTTTCTGAAGATGTGAATGGGTGTGCATGTGCACTGACTATTGCATTCACTTTTGTGCCATTTTTGTAAATACAATAGTTTTGCACAACCTTTTACAAATGTCTGCATTAATTTCACCATATTAGAAAGTAGATAACGTGCCAACCAGAAGCACAAGAATTCCTACACAAATCTGCCTGCTATTACTGCTTTTGTATAAAAATAGTTTACAATCTTGAGCTCATTAGAATACCAAACTGAAATATACTCAGCCTGCGACAGACTTAAGCCTTTTCATTTGTTATTAATATTCATGACTTTCAGTGGCCTTGGACAAATATGATATGTTGCTTATGCATATCTTTTGTTCTATGCAGAACATTTCCTTTTGACTTTTACAAAAAAAATTACAATTCATATAATTTATATAAACTTTCTTACTGTAGAAACGTTTTCCTCCCACACTCAGCTTCGGGGCTACAAAAGTAAAAGGCCTGCATTCTCTGCCTTCTGGTTCCTTCTCAACCCCGTCTTCTCTTTACTTTGCTTCTGTGACTTGTATTGGCCTGTCCCATTTATATAAACGCATATGTGTCTATCTTTACTTTTTAAATTAGCTTATATAAAAGGATTTTTGGGTTTTTTGTTTTGTTTTGTTTTTTTCTTTCTTTCTTTTTTTTTTTTTTTTTTTTTGATTTTTCGAGACAGGGTTTCTCTGTGTAACAGCTCTGGTTGTCCTGGACTCGCTTTGTAGACCAGGCTGGCCTTGAACTCACGGAGATCTGCCTGCCTCTGCCTCCCAAGTGCTGGGATTAAAGGCCTGCGCCACCACCGCCCGGCTGTTTTGTTTTTTTCTTAATGCTGCAGATCAAACCACTGTCTCACAGAACTACACGTTTATCCCTAAGGGAACTTTATAATGAAGCAAGTAGTTTGAAAAGATTAGTCTAGGAAACTATGTCAGAATAAGCTGAATTCTGGTAGATAATTTTAAATAACTAGAATGAACTAGAAGAATTGGGCTTATAATAATTACAGCAATTTATATGGTAGATAAAACATTGATATTTAGATACCTCCTATATATGTCATCTTAATAAACTATCAATTTACTTTTCTTTGTGGTTTATGTATTAGTGGAAACAGCAGACTTTATTGGGACACACTTACTATTAGAACTCTACCCCAGGATGTCAGGCCGTTGCATATTAAGCAGTAGCAGCCTGAGCTGATACAGTTCTCCTGTTCATCTTGGGCTGGGGTGAGACCTTTGCGTCTGGAATCTAGGCATCATTTGTATTATGGTTATATTTGTGCACCTGCTTTCCTATGGTTCCACATTAGTGACTGGTCCTACTCCACTCAACCTGAGGTAGAAAAGCAACACACTTACACTCCTGAGGTAGAAAAGCAACACACTTTTACACTCCACATTGGTAATTTTACAGCTCAATTCTATGTAAATATACTTGTAATGAGCAAATGGATTGTTCTATAATATGTGCAGTTTATTATAGGTTGCTATCTAGTTTTTTTAATGAATGTTTGCAAGCCCATCACTATTAAGTTCAAACATTAGATGTATCTGAGATAAGAGTGACCATACTCTTCCTGAATACCAGACTCATAGTTCATGACAAGTAACACCTGCTTGAATTTTGATTTGTAAAATAGACACGATTTTAACCTACCTCAAGACTTGAGGATCTGTGAAATACTAAGTGCCCCAAATAAAATATCATTATTGAAAGTAAATTTCCTTACTAAACCAACCTGCCTTCTATAAAGTAGCAGTGCTTAAATAAAATCTCAGGATTTTCCATGAGGAAAGACCTGCTAAGGATTTGTATGTATAGCTGTGTGCTTCTATTGGTGCTTGAGAGAGCTTTTACATTTTCCTGGGTTTTTTTTCCACTTCAAAGCTCAGTTGTAGATACTTTTGCAGGTTCTTTGGTCATCATTTAGTGAAATTTTAGATGAAATGAGCTTAATTGTCCATTTCTATGTTAAAGTTACGTCTGAGGAATGGCTAGTTTTAATGTTAGAGTAAACAAGTTGATAAAAATACTAAAGGCAAACTGGCTGAAGTCAACATTTTTTTTCTTCAGTAGCTCATATGAGAAACATCTTTAGGGTTATGTCTGACTAACAGTTGCAGCATGTGTCTAGTTGGAATAGCATTTGGTTGGATTGGACAGAACATGCTTGTAGTCTACAAGTTGTTAGAGAGTCTTGTGCTGCTCTGGAAATACATCCAAATCACTCAAGACACTCATGACAAGGCCTCTATTGTGATTACTTCCACAGTTAGAATTAGTTGCTGTTTTTACTTGATGTAACCAAAGTATACCTCTGAATATGTATTGGTAGTCATTATTACTAAGGCAGGCTTGTGTTCTTAATCTGAATATCATGAAGTCTTATCAAAGCTCAACTGTCAACCCAAACTCTGCTGTAAACTTAAGTGTTTGGTGGTCAGAAGCAGGTAGCCTATGGAAAGAGCTGTTCTGAGTGGTGTGAAGGCCTTGCCTGTGATGGCCTCGTCACATCCCCAAACATTCAAACTCCTCACTTCATTGTAACCCAGTTTCCTCACCATGTCCACCCCGAAGCCCTCTGTGAGCACTTATATTTTCTAAAGCACCGTCTTGATCTCACTTGGCATGCACTGCCAGTCTTACCTGGGTCTCTTTCTCCAACTACTCTGGCTTTTAGAAATTGGAATCAAAGTAACCTGTGGTGGCTCATCTATAGATGACAATTGGAGACTCTTACTAGTTTCAGCCTTTGAAGTAGGTAGACCTGTGGGTTTCATTCTGTAAATTACTGGTGGTGGCGACACCCATAAAATGTATGTATGTATGGTATTTATGAACCAAACAGTAAAACACCTAACTCCTTTAGTACCATGCCCTCAAATCTCACTGCATCTCCACCATTCGATATGCAATAGGACTGCCTGTATGCAAAGGGCCAACATAAATGCCTTTTCTTGTTATCTGTAGAGTTGGTGGTAAATGCTAAAGTTTGTCAAATAGCCCTTCCAAACTTATACTTGTAAAATACACCCAAAATAAATGGATCTACCTAATTTTTAATGATTTTAATATGCAGTTTTGTCTTGTTTTTCAATATGTTTTCTAAAGATAATACTCTGAAGAAATGACGTAATCTTAGATTTGGTTTTAAGTTTAATGTGTTAATGAAACCCTGCTGTTTTCATCTTGGGTATAAAATGTTCTAGTACAGTAGTATTGAATACAGAAAGATGGATGAGACAGAAATAAAGTTTTGGGAAACCTTCAGGGCTGAGGATGTAGTTTAGTAGGTAGAGTGCTTGCTTAACATGCACAAAACCTTGGGTTCAGTTCCTCACACTTTATAAGGTGGGTCTGGGTGGTGCACATGCCTCTCACTTCATCGGGAGGCAGGAAGGAAGATCAGGAGTTCAAGATCATCCTTGGACACATAGGCAGCTTCACGAGGCCATCTCAGAAGAGTTCTAAGAAGTCTGCAGGAATGAGTTCTTCAATGTAGAGCATGAGTGTAGAACAGAGACAAGTTTCAAGTATTAGAAACCAGTTGCTGTGAAAGTAGGTGGGAAGACAGAAAAGGTGCATTTTGATTGAAGGAAACCATTCTCACAAAGGCAAGGAGTTAAAGGTGAGCCTATGTAAGGATGGTTGGTCAAAAATAGCATGTAAGCAACTAATTTTTTCTTAAATTTGGCCCTCTCTACACTCATACTAAATACCATGGTTCCACCAACTCTGGCTTCCAAGATCCCTGAGTTCTCATTTTTTCCCCTTAGTGGGAAGTAGTGACCAACACCCACAGAAATACCCTTATTTGTTGTATTATACCCAAAGCCAAATGCCTTTTTATTTTTTGAGGCAGGGTCTTTGTAACCCCCATCCACATCCATTACTGTGGATGCCTCTGGTTTTCTTACACAAAGAATTGCCCAGGCTTTTCTTCAGTCTTGGGCTCAAGTAATATACTTAAGGATGCTGAGTAGTTGAATGCAACACAGTGATTTTTAAAATGTGAGTGCCATAACCTCTGGAGTTTGGGTGTGAAACACTACAGAATGCCATGTTCAGAGGAGGGCTTTTGATCATGAGCATTTACCTGGTAGATTAGTCCACTGGTAGACTTGTAATCCAATTGACTGTTGGGAGGAGGTGGAAATAAGGTGAATCCTAATGGGAGCAGTGGCTTTCTAAGGACATAATTTGGGAGATTCTATCTGGCTCTGGGACTCTTCCTCTACTTTTCACCACCATTTGCTTCATCATGCTCAGGCTGAAAAGTCAGAGGGGACCCTACAGATGCAATAGTAGCATATATACCTTGTTGGTAACCAACAACTTTAATTGGACTTGAGACACACTAAAGGAGGGGCACTGTGCCTGGTATTAGAAACCTAGCCAATTAAAGCACTAGTGAATCATGGCTATTGGTGGAGAATCTACAACTACTAATTTGCTAAACCTGCATAATTTCTAACAACAGTAAACATTCCTCGATAAGTATAGTGGTCAACCTTCCTCAAGGGGAAAAAAAAAGAATGAAAGGTGGTGGAAATGTAGTTAATTGGTAGGACCCTTAACTAGCAGCCACAAGACCCTCCTTTTAATTCCCATTACCCCCTACAGCGAAGTTAAATGACCCCGTGCTGAAACTTGTGAAACCCTGAACCAAAGCAAATCTCTTAATTGTTTCCTCAGG
>CAJQZJ010031917.1:2647561-2680193 GCA_907164525.1 Lophiomys imhausi
CAATTAACGCATGCACCTTGTCTCAACTTACTTTCTTCAAGTAGATCAGGATTTGTGCCCTGCCTAGGGAATGATGCCACCTCACAGTGGGTGGTCCCACTTCAATATAATCAAGATAATCCCCACAAGTGTGCCCACAGGCCAACCTAAACAATTCTTCATTAAGACTCTTATTAGGTGATTCTAGATTATGCCAAGTTGATAAAATTAACCACATTAAACCCACAGCTAATTTCTGACCCCCTTCATTAAACACTGTTGTTCAGAACTTACCTGTTTTTCTTTTCTTTCTTTTTGTTTTTTGTTTTTCGAGACAGTTTTTCTGTGTATCCATGGCTGTCCTGGACTCACTTTGTAGACCAGGCCAGGTTTGAACTCACAGCTATCCTCCTGCCTCTGCATTCCCAGTGCTGGGATTAAAGGCATGGGCCACCACACCCAGCAACAGCTTACCTGTTTGTCTTCATTCTTGGTTCAACTTCCAACTTCCTCAAAAGGAAATTTATTTGATTACTGTGTACCTAGATTATATGATTGACATACATTATCAAATATATGAATGAGGGTGTGCTGTTAATCCCAGCACTTGGAAAGCAGAGACAGGTGGATCTTTGAGTTCAAGTAGCCCAGCCTACATATCAAGTTCCAGGCCAATGATGGGATGCATAGTAAGCCTGTTGCAGAACCCATTTTCCCCAATATTTTAATAAAAACAGTGATGGAATGTCAGGATGAAAATAAAATGTAAATGGGGAACCAAATTACAGACAAATGGAACGAGATACTTGATTCTGGATCTAGGCCCTTTGACTCAGTGTTTCTCTGTATGAGGGTGTGTCAAATAGTTCTGTTCTCATAAACCTCATACTTCACTGAAATTGGTCTACACAGCCTCCCATGACAGGGACACACAATCATTGCTTCTTCCTTGCAACCATTCTGTATCTAATCAAATCTACTCACTGCTCCATTAACTCAGTAAGTTACTAAGTTGGGCTGTGTAGAGCATGGTGAGCTCTTGCTCTCCTTTAGTATCTATAAATGCTAGTATTTCTAACCACTCTGTAGGCTATCAGCTATTGAATTACTATATGAATAGCCATTACAGAGCATCCATATGTTAGTTGTACACCATTAACCATATTTTCCTCATTCCTCAGACACCATGATAACAATATAGGAAACTAATCACAGAGACTTCTTGCTAAAAGAAATTTTAAAAAATTCACTCGTGCTATGGATTATAAGACTACTACTGATTCTGACATGTGACTTGAAAGCACTGTATTCTACTGCTTGAGTTACCAGCCATGCTCATGTAAGAGACTCATGTGTAACAGTGTTTCTATCATTCACATTCTAGTCTTTCTATGTAATTTGGAGGACTGAAAGTATGTAACTTAGTTGTAAAACACTTGACTGGCCTTTTTGAGGCCCTGAATTCAAGTCATACAACTCTAAAAAGAAAAGAAAAACCCCATATCAACTTTGAAGAGCTACTTTTTACAGTTGTTCCACATGTTGTTACG
Source organism: Lophiomys imhausi (assembly GCA_907164525.1). Lineage (NCBI taxonomy): Eukaryota > Metazoa > Chordata > Mammalia > Rodentia > Muridae > Lophiomys > Lophiomys imhausi. The sequence goes on from CAJQZJ010031917.1 coordinate 2,649,091, forward strand.
TGTTAAGTCTGTTCTGTTATGATACTGATATTGACCCACAGTGCGTTTCATTCCCATGGAGAGCTGTTGTACAAATGTCTGAAGTAAAAGGAGGGGGAAGTTTTAATTTGAAGACAGCCATATGTAGATGAATTTTTATTATTATTTATCAATGCTTAATAAGGCAGTGGAGTTAATTCACCACTTATAAATGAACACACACAAACACCTATTGGATTTTAGTCTAAGCACTGGGTCTGGACAGAATTTAACCTCTAAGCTAGCTTTCTACCTGTCAGCCCAAACCTCCATACATACTTGTACATTTCCATTGGGCTGCTTCTCTCCATGGCATGCTGATCCTCAGAGCCAGCCCATCATGGCCACTTGCACTTTTGCTTTACCTAACACACGGCATCTGGCCTTTCTTCTCCCTTGTGGCTTCTCTCCTTCCAAAATCCAGCAAACCTTCTCCCTGCCTACCTCTCTTCTACCCAATCCAGGCTGCAGGCACCTTATTCAACCAATAAAGTTTAAATCAGGTAGAGCAAGGTTTACACAACAAACACAGGTATATGTGACAATATACTCATCTGGGTGGCAGCCAGATCTTGAGGGCCAGTAATTAGAATTAGAATACAAACAGCTTTCATATAACCCTAACAATTCCCCCTTTTTGTTTAGTAAAAAAGGCTATTATCACCCTAACAGCCATGTGCAGTGAGAGCGGACAGTACAGAGTAGAGCATGAGGAAAGGTTTATTGATTTGGGAGTTTGTGTCAGTTGTCAGCTGGAGAGCCCTGTTTCTATAGAGAAGGAGGTACTTTCTGGGCCAGAGGACTGTAAGAAGAGTAACAAGTAATTTCAGATAAATTAGCAATGAGGGACAGTCTTTTTGAGAGACTATGATTTATAAGATTCCAGTTTGGGGGAATTACTTGTTTGTTGTTAAATGTTTGGAAAAAATTGAAAATAGTCATTGTGTTCACAGTGGTCTTTCTGTTACTATAACAAATTCCTGAAATAATCAGCTTATACAGATGACAGGTTCATGTGGGCTCATAAGTTTGGAGGTTTCAGTCTGTCATCTGCCCCATCGCTTTAGGGTCTGTGGAGAAGCAGCACATTATTTCAAGGACCTTGAGGCAGAGCAAATACTGTTCCTGTCACAGTGATTAGGAGTCCTGGGTCCCACAGTCTCCTCTGTGGGCATGTCTCTGCTGACATAAAATCTCCCATGAAGGCCCACCTCTTCATTTTCCACTGTCTCCAATAGCCAAGCAAACTGGGGACCAGCCCTCTTAATTCATGAGCTCTAGATTTAATCTGTCAGTCATGGACAAAACAAAAAGGGAAAAAAAAATACTCCTTTGACTTGACCCGCCAGATAGTGGTAGTGACTATTAAAGATTGTTGCCCCTTGGTCAAAAACTATCTGCTTTGAAATATGTATGTATTAATCCCTTTAGAATTTACACTCTTAGCCATTTTTTTTAAGTAAAGAAAGCAAAAATTCAAAAGAGGCAAGAGGGCAAGAACTGAGATGGGAATCAGCCTTGGCATGTCTTTGAAAGCGTCAGCAGGTGAGTCACTACAGGTGGAACCAGGGAGGGGGTCACTGAAGGAGAGTGCCTCCCAATGACAGTCCCATCCAGAAAGGGATAACATGCTAATCCTTAAGAAGTGTGCTCATGGTTCCCCAATGTCTTGAAAAATATATTTTAGTCATTAACAACGATCCAGAAAGAGTCAAAGTTTTAAAGTCATTTCTTTGGGGTCATTGCTTAAATTCAGATTTTATTTTATTTGTTTAAAAAAGATCCCAATGAAACAAATGCCATCTAATAGGGGGCACAACTGTAGGTTAAGAAAAGGGGGAAACATGGTATGGGAATAATGATAGAAGTGAAATGTGGCTTAGTCTAATTCTTCCCCTTCCTCTTCCTCCTTCTCTGACTGGATCTCACTCTGTAACCCAGCTTCCTTTGAATTTGAGATTCTCCTGTCTCAGCTTTTTAAGTGCAAAGACTGACAGGTGTGGTGGTACACACCTGTAATTCCTGCCCTAAAGAGGCAGAGGCAAATGCTGGCCCCTAAATTTGAGATAAATCAGGCCTACACAGTGAGACCTTTCCTCAAAATTTATTTATTTATTTGTTTATTTATTTATTTATTTGTTTGTTTGTTTATTTATTTACTTGCTTACTTATTTATTTGTAAAAATCTAGGGGCAGCAAGATAGCTCAGCAAGTAAAGCTGCTTACTCTGCAAGCTTGTCGACCTGAGTTTAATCTCCAGAGTCCGTGTAAAAGTAGAGGGAGACAAATGATTCCATAAAATCATCCTCCAACCTCTTCAAAGGAACCACAGAACACATGCACCCCAACACTAATAGTAATAAATTATACAAACAAACCAAGAAAGTGCTGAAATTGCAGTTATGAACATCCAAGTCTACTATATTATCACTGCTTTTGATTCTTTTATAAATGTCTTTGCTATGCTTAGTGATGGAATTTTACCTCTCTTTTTTTTTGAATAATCAGTTTCATTTACCATGGACAGTACTGTGTATAATAGCAAAATTAACATTTTTGAGACAGTGTCATGCATCATCCCATGTATCCCAAGGCTTACCTTGAACTTTCTATGTAGCCTAGGATGAATGTGAAGTCTGTGTGTGTGCGCGTGCGCGCGCGCCACACACACACACACACACACACACACACACACACACACACACACACGCACGCACGTGCATATAGAGGCCAAAAATCAATGTGAGATTTCTTCTATCACTTGTCACCTTCTTTTTTGAGATAGACTCTCTGTCTGAACCTGGAGTTTATCAGCTGACTACACTGGGTGGCTTTGGCCAATGAGCTCCCAGGATCCGTGTTCTTGTCAATCCCTCCCCTCCCCAGCCCGAGGACAACAAACACATGCCACTACACCTGGCTTTTTATGTGTGCTCTGGACCCAAACTTAGCTCCCCATGCTTGTGAGCAGGTACTTTACCGAGCTATCTTCCTTACCTCTCTCGGAACATAATTCAGAGTCTTCTCAAAAGTACTGGGATTGTCTTACCACACCTGAGTATGTGATGCCATGAATCATACTCAAGACTTCATGCATGCTACGAAAACACTTACCTACTGAAACACTTACTTACCTCAGCCCTCTTTACTTATTTACTATTTAGTTATTTAGTCCAGGCTGACCTACAACTCATTATGTAGCTTAAGCTGGTTTCAAACTTCCACCAACATCCCTGCCTTAACTTCTGTGCTGATTATAGGTACAAGCCACACACCTGGCTCACAATCAACATCTTTATTTTCCCCTCTGACTCTCCTCTCTTTCTTAGTTTTTGTCATTTGTTTTTATAGTTCCATTGTCACAGATGGTAAAGCTTGCATTATATTCTGTAATCATTAGCAGTTTCTCCAACTCTATAGATTGATATGGTTCACTGGAGATCACAGACTATACTTCTTTGAGCCTTTTTACTTTTATGTTATTTTATTTATTTATTTTTTTCCAGACAAGGTTTCTTTCTGTAGTCCTAGCTGTCTCAGGACTCTCTCTGTAGACAAGGCTGGCCTTGAACTTACAGAGATCCACCTGCCTCTGTCTCCCTAGTGCTGAGATTAAAGACATGTGCCACCACCACCCCGATCTTGTGAGCATTTTTTCCCCTTGGGCACTTCTGAGAGTTTTTGTTTCCTTGTATTTTTGGTCTAGATGATAGCTAGAATTATTTTGGTCTCACGCACATCAAGTACCTATAAAATCTTTTTGCTCCATAAAACTTTCCCCTAGAGGCTTCTTCTCTCTTGCCTCCAAATTTGCTTCTTTCTTATCCTGTCTTCCTTCTGTCATCCCAGAGTTGGCTGCTATCCTGAGGTGAATCCACCATTTTCTAGGTTTCATGGATGTCAGCCATTGTCTGGGTTTGTAATGGGAGTTGGATTTGTTTGGTGACTGTATGGGAGTACTTCTGAACTCTTGGGCGGTGGGGGCGGGGGGGGGGGGGGGGCGGGCAGATGAGCCTGGTGCCTGGCAGCGTGTGGACCTTTACGAGGCCCTGGAAACTGGAGGGTTTGGCTTGGCTTGGTTTCTGGACTTGTTGCTTGGCTGCCAATCAATAATAGCGGCCTAAGTGGGCAGAACTTAGTTGGACAGCCTCAGCCCCACTGAGGGATGTGACTGCAAAGCCCCAGAAACCGAGAGAGGCCCAGACAAGCGAATTATCCTTGGCAAGGCCTTGAAGCCAAGACAAGGCCTCGAGACCAAGGACTGAGCCACACAGCTCAGTACTGCCCTGAGGGGTTCAGCGAGTTCAAAAGGCGGCCAGGGGTGTCTGTGGACAGTCTCAGCTGACTGAAGCTGGCCCCAAGCTGAGCAGTTGAAGCAGGCTAACCGCACAAGCTGGTGAGTGATGCTAGTCCCTGAACCTGAGGAGAAAGCCTCAAACCTAAGCTGAATTGAGGCTGAGGTTGCCATAATAATGCCAGAGCCAGACTGCTGACTGTTGTTTGAAGTGTGCCTGCAGATAGAAGGCTGACGAGTTTGCCCTTAAGGACCCATGGCCTTAATACCCTTTCAGAGGGGTTAGGGTAGAGTTGTTTAAGTGTTGTTAGGTATTAGGTGTTTATAGATTATAGGTGTTTATTAGGTAATATTAAATATATTTTAATAAAATTTTTGTTTACATGGGCTTTTTTTAATATTTTGTTTATTTATTATGTATAGTGTTCTGTCTGCATGTATGCCTTCAGGCCAGAAGAGGGCACCATATCTCATTATAGATGGTTATGAGCTACCATGTGGTTGTTGGGAATTGAACTCAGGACCTGTGGAAGAGCAGCCAGTGCTCTTAACCTCTGAGTCATTTCTCCAGCCCTACATGGGTTTCTTTTAGCAATTTTTTTATTTAAAAAATTTTTGAGGAGTTGGAGAGATAGTTCAGCAATTAACAGCCCTTGATGCTCTTCTAGAGAGCCCAAGTCTGGCTCCCAGAACCCATGTTGGGAGACTTACAACTGCCAGTAGGTCCAGATCTAGGGGATTTGATACCTCCTTCTGCCTCCCTCAGACACCTGCACCCACATAGTACACATATACACACATACATACATACACACAAATGAAAATAAATCTTAAAAATATTTGAGTTCTATGTATAATAAATCTTTCCCTAACCTGGTTTTCTTAGATGGAGTACCTGTTTTATACTTATTGAAGCACATAACTAATCTATAGGGAACTATGTTCCCCTCCCTAACATGTGTTCATTCTTTTATCCTGAGACAAAATTGGTTCCCACATAACACTGTTTTACCACTTAATGGCAATGCATTGAAGAAACTTTCCTCAGTTGGCCTCCTTAAAGTCAGAATGCTTATTATTTTGCCCTAGCGCTTGGCCAGATGGCTTGCCATAGTGAGTACCTAATAAAAATTTTTTGAAAGGAACTGTACTCTTGAGAGTGTAGCCACTTCAGTCTTGCTGTGTCACTCACTCTAAATGGTCACAGTTCTTAATCACAAGTATACAATTCTGAGTCATATAAGCAGTGAAAAGGATTTATCAAGGGCTATATATCAGACTTGTTACAAAACTACTGGAAAGGCTGGAGACCCAGGCTTAATGTCAGCCTAGGAACAGCCCCGTGGGCACGTTTCAGCAGCTGCTTCTCTGTGGGAAGAGCTTCTGTGCCTCTGCTGCTATAGACCTCACCAAACAAAAGCCTGTGCCTGACTTTGATGTGACCACTGCTTGTCCCAAAAGTTGCCCGACTCCATTGCTGTTCATGTGGCAAACAGAAGTTCTAGGTAGCTCCAAAGTCTTGTGCCAGTATATTTTCACAGTACAGTACAACAGTGTTGTCCATCAGGTGATAATAGTGAGTTGAAGCCTAGTGGTGGAAGCACCTGGAATCCCAGCTCTGAGGTGGAGGCAAGAGGGTCAGGGTTCAAGACCATTCTATGTAACTTATTCTCCTGATGCCATTGTTGTCTTACTCCCTCTGTCTGCTGACCTAGGCCTAGTCCGAGAAGCCTCTAGCCTCTGTATAATCTAATGTAGGCCAAGAATGTTTTCAGCCTCTGAGACTTACTGCTGAATAAGCTCATGCTTTCTAGTTCTTTCTGAACTCTGGCTGGCTGGTTCAACTCAGCTGTTCTGCATCAAATTCCTCTCCAAGCTGATTGATTTAATCTGGCTTCTCTCTTGGTTTCTCATTGAATTGCTCTGCTTGGCCTCATACTAACTCTAACAATCTGTTCTAATTTTCTGGCTTCTCTTTCTCCTCTTGTTCTGTTTTCACCTGTGTCTAGCTTGTTCTTTCTTCAACCTGTCTCTGTAAAACTCTCCTGATAAAACTGCCTTCTCTCTCCTCTCTCTGTGCTGCTCTCTGGCTTCAACTGCCTCTCAACTCCCTGAACAGAACTGCCTGGAACTCTGCATGCCTCTGTCACCTGAGTGCTGGGATTAAAGGCATGTACCACCACGCCTGGACCTAAGCTTTTCTTTACCTGAAACTTGCTCTATTCCAGACTGGCCTTGAACTCAGAGATCTGCTTGCATCTGTCTTTGGGGGTTAAATTCGTGTCTGCATTCCAGCCAGAGTAAGCATGATGCTGGGTTAAAATTCCTCTACCCGTCTACACAATGAGTTTAAAGTCAGTCTAGACTGCAAGAGACCTCGCCTCCAACCAACCATCCAACCATCCTAAACCAAAATAATTTTAATTATTATAACACAGTCACACCACATCACCATGGCCAATTTACACACAGTGCTGGACTCAAACCTAGGGCTTCAAGAGTGCTAGGTAAGCACTCTACCAACTGAATTACATCCCTGCTCCCCACTCTCTTTTTATTCTCTCTCTCTGTCTCTCACTCTCATGCACCTCAGGCCGTCCTCCAACTCCCGATTCTTTCTTCATCTCCATCATGCACTCAGATTTTAACCATGCACTGCCATGCCTGGCTCTCCAGCATGCTTTTTTCACTTTTTTGAACCTCTTAATAACATAATAACAATATATGTAAGAGTTTTCCAGAGAGAGAGAGAGAGAGAGAGAGAGAGAGAGAGAGAGAGAGGTGTTGTGGGGGCTGGTGAGATGGCTCAGCAGGTAAAGATGCTTGCTGCTAAGCCTGAGGACCCAAATTCCATCCCAAGTGGATTCCATCCACATGGTGGAAAGAAAGACCCAGTCCCCACAAGTTGCTTTCTGACCTCCACCTGCATGTTCCTAGAAATCAATCAATCAATGTAATTTAAAAAATTAAAAAGAAGGGGCCAGGCGTGGTGGTGCGCCTTTAATCCCAGCTCTTGGGAGACAGACACAGGTAGATCTCTGTGAGTTCGAGGCCAGTCTGGTCTACAGAGAGTTCCAGGACAGCCAGGGCTGTTACACAGAGAAATACTGTTTCAAAAAAAAAAAAACCTAAAAAAAAATTACAAAGAAAGTTTACAAGTAGATCATGGTAGTGAATGTTTATAATTCTTAACAGGGGTAGGCTACATGAGGATTTCTATGAATGAAGACAGTCTATGCTACAAAGGGAGGCTCTATATGAATAATATATATTTATATATATATGGGCTTCTCACTATTTGGCTGGGGGTTATAAGAAGGAAGACAAGCTGGTCAGGATCATTCATATAGTAATAAATTGAGAACAACATGAACTTATGGTTGGTTTAACATAGATGCAGGTAGCTACATTTAAAGATATTTATAGGCAAGTACACAAGTATCAATTAGTATACATACTTATTTCCTTTTGCTGCAGCCATGATTCTAGAACCTAGATACCACAGTAGCAACAAAACACACATTCTTGAATAAAAGGAAACAAGACATATTGAAGAAATGGAGATAAATATAAGATGAGCCTGGAAAGTGTGCTCAAAAGGAAATGCTCCAAAGACAAAACTTTTTTTTTTTTTTTTTTTGGTTTTTCGAGACAGGGTTTCTCTGTGTATCCTTGGCTGTCCTGGACTCACTTTGTAGACCAGGCTGGCCTTGAACTCACAGTGATCCGCCTGCCTCTGCCTCCCAAGTGCTGGGATTAAAGGCGTGCGCCACCACCGCCCGGCCAAAGACAAAACTTAAAGCTTAACTAGTCTATTTTTTCAGACAGGGTCAAAATATGCAGTCTTGGTTAGCCTCGAACTTGCAGTGATCTTCCTTCTTCTGCCTCTGCCTCCTGAGAGCTAAGATTACAGTATTATATATATATATATATATATTTGTTTGTATATACATATATATTTGTGTGTGTGTGTGTGTATATATATATATATATATATGCTTTTCTGCATCAGTGTTTCATTCCTCTATCTGCCCTTCAAGCATAAAATACCTCCCCCATCTACCCATCTATCAGGGCTGAATGGTCAAGACTTCTTCACTCACCCAACTTTCACTTATGCCCAGTACCCAGTCTTCAGAAACATTAAAAATTAGGATAGCTGTAGACACTGACTAATGTTCAATAACTAGCATCTAGAACTTTATTTTTGCCTCTAGAATTAGGCCAGGCCTATAGAACTAGAATTATTACTTTATAAGACAGTGTTGTTGACTGTCCCTTCCTTACCCCAGTAGCCAAATCTAGCAATGAGCTTTTCACAGGCCAGTGAAAATACATTTTTGTGTTTTCATTATGTTAAATGCTGAAATGTAATGTTCCCTCACTTAAAAAATGTTTTTGAATACTGTAATGAGAGCTCTATTTTAAGTTTCTGGTCCCCCACCATATTCTCTCTTCTCTTGTCCTCTGTGCCTAGTTTTTCTCCATTGTATATTGATATGGGTTGAATTTTGTCCATTCAAAAGCCATTGATGTCCTACCCCACCCTCCACACCTCCACAAATGTAATCTTATTTGGAGCCACCATCTTTTCCAGGCAATCAAATTGAGCTGGGGTCATAAAGTAGTCAATTCAATCTGACAGTGTCCTTATAAAAAGGGGACTTTTGGATTCAGAGACACACTTGCACAGTAGGAGATTGCCATATGAAGGTTAAGACAAAGATGTAGTCTTTTATCAGTGTCAGGATATGCAAAAGTCAGATGTAGTACTCCTGCAATCTCAGCAGTGGGAGGCAGAGGCACAAGGATGAGTTCCAGGCCAGCCTTTCTATATAAAGAGACTCTGGGTCTAAAAAAGGAAAAAGAAAAAGAAGTTTGTGAGCAAAACACCAGAAGTAAGAAGAGAGACCTGGGACACACTGTTTCTTATGGTCTTCAAGAGGACCCATACAACAAGACCTTGCTCTGAGATTTCCAGTTCCAGAACTGAGACAATACATTTCCACTGTTTAAGCACATTTTGTAGCATTTATATTACTCTAGCAAATTAATACATACACTTAACACCTTCTAACTTTCTATTTGTCTCCCCAACAGAAATGTTAACCCATGAGGGTTTACATAGAATTTTTACACAAATCCTCGGCATGTTGAATAATGTCTGACACACTGTAGCTCTAAACAGTCCTTGATAACAGTAGTACCCATGAATACCTATATATATGGTCCGTGACTTGGAATGGTTCAATTTACAATTTTTTTGACTTTACAATGGAATGAAAGTGCCACATTTCAGTAGAAAATGTACTCTTTCTTTTCATCTCTCCTAACCCTCTATCGGAGTGGAACCCACGACCCCATACCTGTTCAGCAAATTCTATAACACTAGCTACAACCCCAGTCCTGAACTTTTGGAACAATCTTTACACTTAAAAAGTTATTCTTACCTCCATGTATGTCTGTGTGCCTGGTACCCATGGCAGTCAGAAGAGGCCATCAGATCCCCTGGAGTCACACACAATTGTTAGCTACCATGTGGGTGCTGGGAACTGAACCCACATGAATTGAGTTAGCAGCCAATGCTCTTAACCACTGAGCTATCTCTCTAGCCCTGGATTTTTGAATTTTGTTTTTTTGACCTAGCAACAGTCAGAGATACTGTTTGTGTTGCTGGACAGTGGCAGTAAGCTGTAGCCTCCAGGCAGCCATGCTATCACCAGGGCGAATGACTGATACTGTACACTACAGTGTACTGTGTTGCCAACATTTTTTTTGACAAGTATGCAATAAATTACCTGTCATTCACCTCTGTCACTAGCCAGGTTTTATGGTAGATGGCTTTGCCCAACTAATTCTGAGCAAGTTCAAGGGTAGGTGAGGCTAATCTGTGACACTGCTGTTTGGGTAGGTTTATTACGTGCATCTCAAATTAACAGTATTTCTAATTGTTTTGTTAGGATATGACTCATTAGGATATGAAAAAAGAAAAAAAAAAAAAAAGAAAGCCAGCCAGCCAAGGGGCACCTGAACTTTGGAGGAAAGTTTTATTTTTTCCCATTTAAACTTGGACAGTGTTTTCATTTGAAAACAACCTACAAGAAATCGTTTCGATCTTACAAAGCAATAACTGAACTTTTTATCAATTTACAATAAAATATGCAATCCGTTGTACCTACTTTTGGAATGTGGACCCTTTCCTGGTTTTCAGACCTTATTGATAAGATTGCTTTGGGCTATAAACATGTGTACATATGACAGAAGAGGCTAGCCATCAGAATGCCTGCTCCCCCCTGCTGGTTTTGTGTGTTTTGTTTAAAGTCTGTTCTTTTCCTGAATGACCCAAGAGGGTAGTGGTCAGAAACCCATAGGAGGTAGCATGCATCTGAAATTCCAGTATTCCCAGGACTCAGTAGGGAGAGGTAAGATTGTTTTATGTCAGTCCCAACTACATAAAGAGACCTCACCCCCACTACCACCGAAAGAAAACAACTTTCTCCTATCCCTCATCTCCTCTTTCTCTTACTATGGTTTGAAATATGTGGGTAGTTAAATGCATGTGTTCGAAAATTATGAAAGAATCATTACAATTTTTTTTTGTTCATGAAAAAAAATTCACTTTTATAAGAACTCTCAGGGTTTTGTTTTGGCTCTTTTGTTTTCCTCTGTCATACTCAGTATTCCTCAGCAGTCTTGACAGGTAGCTATTATCTGGAGTGTAAGAAAACAGGCACTTTATACAGGCATGAAGGAAGTGTAAGAGATAGGTGCTAAGTCTCCTAAATATTAACGCTCTGTATTCACTGCGGGTCAAAAGTGCATTTTGAGTCTTTTTACAGTTGGACAAAGAAAATGGAATCCAGAAACATCAAAATGGTGAATAGCCCTTCTTCAAATACCCATTCCTCAAGTTCAGACATGACCAAGGAGCCAGTCTTTGTGCATTGACCTTATTGGACTGGTCACAGAACCATATCTCTAAAATTTCAGCACTTGAAAGGCAGGGGTAGGGGGATGCAGAGTTCAAAGCCAACCTGGGCTACTTAGTGAGACCTGGCTCAAAAACCAACGAACCAAACAATAAAACTGGTTCCCGTTTCCAAGGACAGGCACGGTCCACCACTTACAGTTTAAAGAAATAGGAAAGATGGGCACATTAAAAGGCTGGAATTTAAAAAGATTATTTCAAATGAGAGTGAAAGTGTGGATGGAGAGAACACGAAGGTTGGGATGGAAGGGCTACATTCCTGTGCTGTGTAAGGTAGACTGAGTCAAAATTGCAAGCACTTGAGTTTCTCTCAGTCAGCTAGGATAAGGTGACTTCCGGATCAGCATCTAGTACCATCAAGTCTAAGAGATCAGCAGAATGAGGGTCTTGGTCTGCAGCCAAATGCTCTACCACAGCAATACCCCAAAAAGGTCTCGTTCTGAAAGGTCGGCGAACCTATGCAAACACACAGGTTAAAGGTGGCCGTTCCCCAGGGCCACCTTGTTTGCAGGTTCATTTGGGTTTTTGTGTGTTAGAGCCCACCCTATGTTCTTGCATCACCAAGGCAGACCCAAGTTCAGAGTGACCTTAGGCATCCTTCAAATCCCGGGTGGTGCAGGGCTCAGTTTCCCGGTCCTGCAGTGAGCTCGGCTCCTCTGGAGTTGCAGGTTATGGAGAGGCCTTCCACTAACCCTCCCTTACAAAAATCCTCTCCCTACAAATAGCTGGACCAGAATGAGGAGCCTTTGGGCTGCCAGGTCTACGCGGGCACTCTAAGAGGGCCCCTGCCACCGCGGCCCCCTAGCAAGCCCCGCACTGTCCCCACGTTCGCGCATACGGGGCACTCCGCCAAGGCATGTTTTGGACGTCAGCCGCGTGGGCTGATGATGCCCGGTGCCCGCCGCCGATGGGAGGCAGCGTGAGCCCGAGAGAGCCGGGGGCGATCGCGATCCAGATCGCTTGGTGGCCGCGCTCGAGCGCAGCCGCCTCCCGCTCCCACAATGCACAGGGCGGCGGCGGCGGCTGCATCGCGGGTGGCGGAGGAGACGGAGGCGGCAACGGAGACCAGACCTCTGAGGAGACCTCGGGGGAGGCGAAGCAGCCGAGGGAACTGAGGAAGCGAGGGGGCTGAAGGCGCGAGGGCTGCGTGTGGCGAGCGGGCGGCTGGGGAGACTGAGGCGGCCGCGGGCTGCCACCGGGAGCCGCCCGGGGGCACGCGCCTGAGGCTCCTGCGGGGAGCCCGGGGGGTGATGCCCCGCCTGCTCCCGCCCGCCGCTAGCGCCTGACGGCCCCGCCCGGTCCCGCCCGCCAGCCAGCGCGGCCCGCCCTGCCCGGCCCGGCTCTTCCCCCAGCTCCCCGCTCGCCTGCCGCCGGTTCACCCGCGCGAGCGGCCGCCACGCGAGCTGCGGCCTCCGCCCAGGCGGGGGGCGTCGGCGCCGGGTCCGCCATGGCCGCGTCCGAGCTCTACACCAAGGTAACGCGCGCTCGCCGCGGGGCCGCGCCCCAGGGAGGGGTCGCGCGCCCGGGGCTGTGGCTGTCGGGCCGGCGGGTTTGCACCGCTGATACCTCCCTGCCCTGCCTCCGGGCCTATTCCGGGTGGGGATGCTCTTGGGCAGATGCTCCGGGCCGCTCTCCCGGGACTCGTGCTTAAAATAACGCCCTGTGCCGGTAGGCGCCAGGCTGCCTCCCGGGGAGATTATTTCGGCTTCTGCGGATATGGCCAGTCCGCTTTCACCTTTAGCTGCAGGATTCTTGCCTTTGCCCTGCCTATGGGTCAGGGGAGCCTATGGGCAGATGCAGCCCGGGCCATGGCGAGCTTATTCTCGTCGGTGGCTTGGAGGTTGCCACCTGCGCATTATCCCCGAGAGCCTCGTTAGCTCCGTGTCCTCACCCTCCTTTCCGGCGAGCCTTTCCCTTTTGGTCTTCGTTTAGGGGAAGTGTCAGCCTTTTCAGTCTTAAACCGACGCCCATATTCTCAGGGTCGGGTAATCTCTGAATGGCGTATTTTGGAGAGACTGTCCAGAAAAATCTATGTCGGGCAGTGTGTGTTGTATGCAATCGTGGTATCTTATATTATGGTTTCAATAGGCGTTTTGCCAGCTATTGATTATTAATTATCTCTGATTCCACTCAACAGAATTGCCTTAACTTTTTAAGTCCACGTTTTCAAAAATTTACCAGTATCTATCTGTTCCAGTCTCTGTCTTTGTCTCCCTCTCTGGCATTGCAGATTGAATGTAGGGCCTCAAGCATACTAGGTAAATAAACCCTTTACCACCGAGCTATATAGAGATAGCCCCAGCTCTCCCAACTCTTCTTTTAGCATTTTGGAATCATTGCTTGCACACATGACACACATAAGCCCAGAGCCCAAATTGCAGCGCAGAGGAAACAAGTGTGTATGGGGCATCCAGACACTTGCATTTGGTCTAGACCTTTCCACCAGCGGTGTGACCTTAGGCAAACTACATAACCTCTCTGGTTCAGTCGTCTTCTTCTTCTTCTTCTTCTTCTTCTTCTTCTTCTTCTTCTTCCTCCTCCTCCTCCTCCTCCTCCTCCTCCTCCTCCTCCTCCTCGTCCTCTTCCTCGTCCTCCTCCTCCTTCTTCTTTTTCTTTCTTTTTTTTTTTTTTTGACAGTTTCTCTGTGTAACAGAGCCCTGGCTGACCTGGACTCACTCTGTAGACCAGGCTGACCTTGAACTCGCAGAGATCCACCTGCCTCTGCCTCCTGAGTGCTGGGATTAAAGGGGTGAGCCGCTACTCCCGGCGACTTTTTTTTTTTAAAACATATATGAGGTATGTGATTAATTTCTTTCAGCCGTGAAATGAGGAGCATGAACCTAGGACTTCCTTTTTTCTAGCCCTAGATTTAAGAAGTGTACAATTAGAATGTTTCTCTAAACCTAGTAATTTCTTAGGCATGGCAGGTCTCTAAGATATAAGTGACTGTCATGGGAAACCGACTGAAAGTTACCTTATTAACTTATATAGTACAATTGTTTTACAGCTATTAACTCATTTAGTCATTGCTATTAATGTATGAGGTACATACAAGTATCAGTTATGTTCCTATGGTGAACATTGCTTAGTTACATTCTTTTGTCCTGTCTGGCTCCCGACCAGGCCCCTGCCATCCATCTATTTGGACCTGCTAACTATAGGCTGATAAGCAGAAATTGGGTGGTAAGTGGTTGGACTTCTAGATTTTCTTTTGCCCACAGATTTGTAGGGAAGAAAATGGGAAAGGTGTTATTTTTAAATTATAAAATTTTGAGTTTCCATCACAGCTTTATGAGTAAAAAAAGTTCATCTTTTAGTCTTCCTAGATACAGACTGATTTAGTCACTGAAACTGAGGTTGGGACTTAAGGGGCTTTTTCCTAAATTCACATATACCTAAGAATAGCCTGTTTGCCTAGTTATTTGTGGGCAGATTATCTGAATGGGCTTTAGTTTAATGACAGGCAGAAATATTTATTGAGTTTCCTGTATAGCAGATATTCTGCCTGGCATTTGGAGTTTCTAACAGTGTACAACTCTTTCCTTCATAGGCGCAGTCTGCTTCTTATATTCTTGACCCATTTTGAATCTTCAAGGGCATAAATAACCCGCTGTTACCTTAACAACATACAGGCAGATGTGTTAGCAGGAGATAGGAAATGTTCCTGGATATGGCAAAGGTTGGAATGATTCTAGAGAACTGAGCAGTAGGTATTAGGAGAAAGAAGGAGCCCATTAGAAGAAATGTCAGTGGTAAACCCACATACCTTTCCCTTGCAGAGGATTATAGAGAAGGAAGTTTGTTGATAGATTACGAGGAAAAGCGTGTTACTGGCATGCTGTAATTATGATATTTAGCATGTGATTAAATCTGAAAAGTGCCCTTTTAAAAGTTGTCATCAGACCTTTAAGGCAGATTTTGATGTGTGATACAGTTCATCTCCTATTACAGTGAAGGGCATGGGGACTGTTCAATTTATTTTCTTAAGTTGGAATGATAATGGTTTTGACATAACAATTCAGCAGGGTTTCCATTCACAAAAGTTTCCAGAAGTTTAAATATTTAAGAGCAATAGCTCAGTGCCTGGATACAATGTTTCTTGAAACTGACATTTTGGTTAAAACGTTTGCTGACTTTTGGATGCCAGTTGCTAAGGAGCTGTTGAATTTTTTAAATTACAGCATTATTTATCGAGTTAATCTGTACTGTACAACTCACCAATATAAAATACCTGGTTCAGTAGTTTCAGTATATTCACTGGGTTGTGTGGTTTTAGATCTCCCAGGCAGATGTATGTTGCAGTTCTGGAGAGAGTCCACTGGTCCTGATGTGTATTTGACAACCTACTGACACTTTTAATAGTTTCAGAGGCTTAGCATTTGTGAAACAAAGTTTATCAATGAGACCTGGAAAGATCACCTGAAGCGATTTAATTAATTGGATAACAGCCATCCTTATATATCATTGATAGCACATGGATGCTATAGCATGGACAAGGGTACTAAAGCTATTTGATTAAAATTCCCTGTGATACATGAAAATGCTAAGTATTGTAAGAAAGAAAAAAGTCAGATTAAAACTCCAGAGCCATTAAAATTTTCCCAGAGGAAAACAGCTTTGTAGGGTAGTAGATTTCATGTTTGCTGCCATATTTGCCTTTTCTACATTTTCTTATGTACCTACTAAAGCCATGTAACCTAAGGGTGTGTGTTCTGGAGTAGTTAAGTTTGATATTCAATAGTATTGTCCCTCAAAGCACCTCAAATATGGAGAGTCTCATATTTTGGTGTTGAAATCTATTATCTCTTCGTGTGTTCTGATCTGGAGTTTGGCAACTACTTCCTTCAGACATGCTCCCTCTATGCTTGTTTCCTTCTGATGTCCCTGTGCTTGTTAATGGCACTGCTTTTCTAGTTCCATAGGTCTGGAACCTCAGCATCCTTTCCCTTGGATCTTATATTTTGCTTCATTGCCAATTCTGGCTTCATTTGACATCCAGCATATTAAGATTCTGAACCACTGCTAGTATCTTTTTTTTTTTCCTATGTCTCAATGACCTGGATACATTTCCATCTTACTATAGTATGTTTGTATGTGTGTTACCACTGTCATACTAATATAAGCTCCTGAGATGCTATTTTGTTCAGCTACTGTTTCTTAAATAAATGAGTGAATGAATACTTAAATAGGAGGAGGTATAGATTGAAAGTAATGACATGGAGCAGGTGTAGTGATGTACTCCTGTAATCCCAGCACTTGGAAGCCAAAGGATCACCGTAAGTTCAAGGATGGCTTGAGCTATATGACAGGGCCCTATCTGAGAAAAATTTAAAAAAGATTATAAGAAGTGATTAAAGAAATAAGAACATATAATAAGGCATGTTGAACAGGATGAATAGTAGACAGGAGAACTAGGAACCAGGGAGACCAAAAAGAGATCTGTTTCAGGAAAAAAAAAATGAGAATTGTAGAGGTCTGATAGACTATGGTAAGAAAAGGAAGAAGATGTTTAAAGAAGGGAATATACCCAAAAGAGACGTCTCTGTGAAGGATTATATATAGGATGAGAAGGAGAAAAGTTAAGATAAGGGTTTGTTGGTAGCTCCGCCTTGAAAACTGTAAGCTGTTCCTAGAGACTGCAAATTACTTAGAATAATTCTCTGAATTGCTTGAACAAAGTAAAGTGATTATGAGTTACTCTTGAAATTTGTCACTGTCTCTCTTTTAAAAAATAATTTATTTATTTTTATTTTATGTGCATTGCTGTTTTGCCTGCATGTGTGTCTGTGTGAGGGTGTCAGATCTTGGAGTTACAGACAGTTGTGAACCACCATGTGGGTGATGGGAGTTGAACCCTGATCCTCTGGAAGAGCAGTCAGTGTCTTAACCACTGAACCATCTCTACAGCCCCCACTGTCTTTTAATTTGTGAAAGTTCTGTGTGTTGTCCAGTGGCTCAAAGATTACAAAGGTGTTCTAACTCTAGTAGGAGTTGCCATTCCTGAACCAGTTCTTTAAGTCTTAGCTTCTTAAAGGGAAAACTAGAGGAGCAATGGAGAACACACTTGTTTCTTTCTCTCTCTCCCGCCCCTCCTTTCTTTTGACAGGGTTTTGCTCAGCAGCCTAGATTGCTCTGGACTTATCCACCTAGACTGGCCTCAAACTCACAGGAGTCCTTCTGCCTCATCTTCCTCCTAATTTTGGAATTAGACACATGAGCTACCATGTCCAGCTGTGATTTGTTTCTTGACAGATGTATACTAGAAAATTTTCAGAATAGACTGATCAGACCAGGAAAGAGGCTAGATATATAAGAGGGATAGAACTTGAAGAATACAGGTGATCTGGTAACATGATGGAGTACTAAACATCAAGAATAGTACAAGTTTGGCCAGCAAGAAAGTTCAGTGAGTAAGGGTGCTTGCTGCTGAGCTGACAAGCTAAGCCCGGTCCCCAGGACTACATGGTAGGATAGAGAGTTGAATCCCTCAAGTTGTGCATGGACCTCTATATGTACTCTTGGCATGTGCATGCATGTACTCACACAAATAAATATAAGAGTAATTTTTTTAAAAGTTAAAAACATAGTAGAAGTTTGTAACATCTTAATTTGGTAGCTGTTAGCTTATTGGAACTTGAAATACATGTGTATCAGTTTAAATGAAATTTTTTTAATAAATAAATTTATTTGTTGCTTCACGTTACATCTCCATCATATTGTCCTCTTTCCCCCCTTCCCAGCCCCACCCTCCCACTCTCTACCCCCTAACCCTTCCATCCCACTCCTCTGGAGTGGAGTGTCCCTACATAACAGTTCCTCACCCCAGTTCAGAAGTCATATGAGGGCCAAGAGCCTCCTCATACACTGGGGGCCTACAAGGCAGTATCACCAGTGAAAAGGGTCTCATTGCCAGGGAGAGAAAACTAAAAAACAAGCAAGCAAACAAACAAACAAACAAACAAATAAAAAATAAAAAGTCTATGTCCATGTTCCCTTTGGTGTGTTGGTTGTAGTATAGATATCCTGTACTATATAGCTAAAATCCGACTATAAGTGAATAGATGCCATGTGCATCCTTCTGAGTCTGGGTTAGCTCACTCAGGATGAGCTTCTCTAGTTCCATCCATTTGGCTGCAAATTGCATAATTTCATTGTTTCTGATAGCCGAATAATATTCCATTGTGTAGATGTACCACAGTTTTTTAATCCATTCTTCAGTTGAGGGACATCTGGGTTGTTTCTAGTTTCTAGCTATTACAAATAAGGCTGCTATGAACATAGATGAGGAAACTTCCTTGTGATTGGTGAGGAGTCATTTGGATGTATACCCAGAATTGGTATGGCTAGGTCCTGAGGCAAACCATTCCAAGTTTTCTAAGATATTGCCAGACTGACCTCCATAGTGGTTGCACAAGCCTGCATTCCCACCAGCAATGGAGGAGGGTTCCCCTTTCTCCACACCCTCGCCAGCATGTGCTGTCATTTGAGCTTTTGATCTTAGCCATTCTGACAGGTGTGAGATGGAATCTCAGAGTCGTCTTGAGTTGCATTTCTCTGATGGTTAAGGATGTTGAGCATTTCTTCAAGTGTCTCTCGGGCAATTTCTATTGCAAACATTACAGTTCATATTTATGTAATGGAGTGCCTCAAGTTATGATATCAGCCTAGTTGTAGTATGTAAGTTAAAGCGTAGGTAGTCCATGAATTTTTTAAAAATTTTTTTTGAGACAGGGTTTCTCTGTATAACAAGCCATGACTATCCTGGACCCTCTTGGTAGACCAGGCTAGCCTTGAACTCACAGAGATCTGCCTGCCTCTGCCTCCCAAGTGCTGGGATTAAAGGCATGTGCCACCATGCCCAGCCCGTGAATTGTATTTCTAACACACAAAATTACCAAACTTTCCTTTGACAGAGTTAAGCATTTAACCAGCTAGAACTGATTTAAAGATGTACTTACTCATTTGTATTTGTGTGTGTGCATCTCTGCATGAGTTTATGTGTACAGTGTGTGCACAAGTGCTCTTGGATGTCAGAGGGGGCATTGGATCTCTTGGAACTGGAGTTCTGATAACTGTGGTAACTATGAACCATTTGATTTAGGTGCTGGGAACTGAGCCTAAATCCTCTGTAAGAGCAGTAAGAACTCTTAACCTTTAAGCCATCTCTTTAGCCCTATAGAATTCATTTAGTTGGAAGTAAGAGGAAACCTATTCAGAACCAGAAAGAAATTTAATTGCTTGTATGGCCTGAAAGTTCAAGCTTGGCTTGATTTAAGGCTCAGGTATATCTTAGGCACTGTGTATCACTGGCTGTCATTTGCTGTCTGACATTGATTTCATCTTTTGGACAGCTGTTTTGAGAGTGAATAGAGAGTAGCATCTGCAGATCACATGATCGTACAGCTCTGAGCCCAGCGGAAGAAAGTCTGATAGAGAAGTTCTTGCCCTTTCTTAGAGTCATGTGCCCTTTTTCACAATCCCCTGTTGGCAGTGTGGGAGGAATACCATGAGTGATCAAGTTTATGCTTGCCCAGAGGCTTGACAGAGAACAGGCATTGTGATTGATAGTCCTGCTATGACCTTATGGGATGACTAAGAGCCATTTCCTATCAGAAAGAATAGTGCTGGGTAGACAAAATGAACAGTCACCCAATCAATGTCATCTATGAACAGATCAGCAAAAATGAAGTGAAAGAATTTTTTACCCAACCAAGAAGATACTAGATATATTACCCTAGAGAATCATCTTGAAGTTAAAAACTAAAACTATGGAAAATCTACACAAACAAAATTGGTAATAACATATCAGAAACTGGTGGTGTGAAGCATACCTTTTATCCAGCCTGTGAGGACTTGGTAAGTTATGTGTTGCCTTTTATACTAATTTCTTCTGCTGTTTTTCCTCAGCATTGTATATTTCCTCTTATTTTCTTCATATCCTTGCTTGCACAAAATTATTTTCTTTCCTAATTTTCACACAGTGACACATTTGCACAATTTCTCCTTCTTTCTTTTGAGACAGTCTCATGTAGCCCATGCTGTCCTCAAATTTGTTATATAACAAAGGATGACCTAGTCCTGTACAGTTACTTGACAAGCTGAGCCAGTTCACATGCTGGGCAACCTGGTGAGACCCTGTTATAAAGTAAAACACGTTAAAAATGTCTGGAGATAAAGGTCAGGGTCAGGGTGTTTGCCTACCACATGTGAAGCCTCAAGCTCAATTTCTAACACTGCTCTTCCTCTCCCCTCTCCTTCTCCCTCTCCTCCTCCCCTCTCCTCCTCTCCTTTTCCCCTCCCCTCTTCCCCCTTCCCTCTCTCCCCTCCCCCCTCCCCTGAAAAAGAATAAAAAATACACTGTAACCAGGCAGGGGTAGTGCAGGCCATTAATGGCAGCACTGGGGAGGGAGAGGCAGATGGATCTTTGTGAGTTTGAGGCTAGCCTGGTCAATAGAGCGAGT
Organism: Lophiomys imhausi; assembly: GCA_907164525.1. Classification (NCBI taxonomy): domain Eukaryota; kingdom Metazoa; phylum Chordata; class Mammalia; order Rodentia; family Muridae; genus Lophiomys; species Lophiomys imhausi. Next base: position 2,669,852 of record CAJQZJ010031917.1, read on the forward strand.
TCCAGGACAGCCAGAGCTACACAGAGAACCTCTGTCTCAAAAAGAAGAAGGAGGAGGGGAAGAGAAAAAGGGGGGAAATACACTGTATATAATTTAGAATATTCAAAGGATGAAAGTTAAATACTATTAAGATTATCACAGTCAACTTTTTTTGTGTGTGATGCTAAAAGTCGTATATAGTATATAGTAGGCAAGCACTGAGTTACACCCTCATTACAATTTGCTTCTTTAAGTCTTTTCTAACTGTATAAATAACAGTGATTTTAAACTATTTTAATAACTTCTTAGTGATTAAAAAACAATATGTTTTATAAGTTTTTATATAATTAAGTACAAATTGAAAAAATTTAATATGTATTCCAACATCTGTAGGTACCAAGGTTTATACTGCAAGTCCTTTTCACTGGTAGAAGTCAGATGCTCTGGTGGGCAGCTTGGTATGTGTATCTCTGCCTGTGAGTCAGTTTTAAAGAGTTTCAGAATCCAAGTCTCCTTGGTGAGAATTGGCATTTATATATGGGCTAGGACTTTCAGTTCATCTTTAAAATAACACTTTGTGTGTATTTTACCTCAAGGGTAGAATGACTAGATGTCCCACTTCAGAAAGATAATTTCAATACCCTTATTTTGTTTTGAGAAATTCTCCTCAATGGAAATATATAAACTTATTTAAAAACTTAATCTTCTGGAAATCTAAAGTACTTTCTTTCTTTAAAAACAAAAACAGAGCCTCACTCTGTAGCCCTGGATGTCTTGAAACGTGCTGTGTAAACCAGGCTGACCTTAAACTCACAGAGATCCCCCTGCCTCTGAATGCTGGAATTGAAGCTGTGCACCACCAAGTGCAGCTTACTTTCTTTTTAGTGCCATTTTAAAAAATGCTGCTTTCCACATTTTCCTCTTTAATCTTTGAAGAATTTTGGCAAGGGAGAAAAATTGAACTAGAAATTTAAAAGAGAGAGAAAAAAAAACTAGCTTCTGTGTTGACTATAAATCATAAATTTTAACTTGAAAACTCCTGGTATTATGTTGTCATTTTGTTGTAGAGAACATATCTTCCTAATCATAAACTGTAACATTTGTGTGAGTAGCATAAGGACAGGTTTGCTTTCAGGTGTGTCAGACAGTAGGGTTCTGCAGCATCAACTGCCTGCTGCACAGCAACACTTGAGTGCAGTATGCTGGATGCTGCAGGCAGCATCCTGACACTGATTGAAATGCTCAGGTCTTGGGAACTTGTGAGGCCTTTCTGTCATTCCTTGTGTGAGACTAAGGAATTGTATTAACTCAGTGGTAGCTACAAAGCTAAAGGGAAATTGAAGATCAGGAAACGGAGTGGAAGCCTTAGTGCCCTTGAAGTTTCTTTCCTTTTCCTTATGCACTTGATTTTTTTGCCTTTTCTCTATTAGCTTTGGTTATTTTCTTCTAAAAAACTTGACTTGGATAAATGCATGGCTCTGACATGCATTTGTATGTATATATATTATATTATTATATTATATAGTTATATATTATAGTTATCCTATAATAATTATTACTGTTTACTTGCTGTAGTCCAGATAGCCTTTTAAAAAATAATTCTTTGCCAGGCCTGGCAATGCCATTTACTTAGAAAGCTGTGGCAGGATTACAAATTCAAGGCCCACCAGGGATATAGAGTGGGTTCCGGCCACCTTGAACTGCATTAGGTGAGACTGTCAAAATATTTGAAAAGGGTGTGCTGGGTGCCTGGGTGTGGCAGATTTGGCTCTAATCCCAGCACTATGGAGGTCAAGACAAGAGGACTGTCACAAGTTGGAGGCCAACTTGGCCTACATAGTGGGTTCTAGTCCAGCCTGAGGTATAAGAGTTAGAAACTGTCTGGGAAGGGGGGAGAGCAGAGATATGGGATACAGCTCAGTGGTAGAGTACGCTCATCAAATCCAAACTTTTTTCATTTTCTCTTTAACACCTTTCCCAGTCTCTGGTAATCACTACCTACTTTCAGGTCAACTGTTTTTAGTTTGTATATGTGAGAGAGAACATGCCTTCTGTATCTGACTCATTTCTATGTAAACTTTGTTCTTATTTACCAGTAGGTTTTGGTATTTTTGAGGCAAGGTCTTACTATACAGCCCTGGCTGTCCTGGAACTCAAGGTGTAGATGGCCCTGAACTTGTGTCAGCCAGTCCTGCTACCTCTGCTTCCACCTTCCAAGAGTGGGATTAAAGGCTTGCTGTACCATAATCTGATTTACCCAAAACAGTCAATTTTTAAAAAGAAAAATTCCACCTGTCCTGTAAATGTTTCCAAACGACTCCTAAATTTGTCTGTGTTCCTCACAAGCCAGACAATCTAGTTTTGATATGAATGTTTTCTTCCTTGGTTTGACTCACCCCTTTCCCTAAAAGAGTGGCAGTGTATCATAGCAACTAAGGCTTGGATACAACCCTACAAGACTGAATCCTAGTTTTGCTCCCTCCCTCCCTCCCTCCCTCCCTCTCTCCTTTAAATTCTTTCTTTCTTCTTTTATTTAAAATTTCTGTGTGTGAGTATTTTGCCTGCATGTATGTCTGTGTACTTTGTGCATGTCTGGTGCCCATGGAGGTCAGAAGAGAGCACCAATAGTAGACAGCTGTTAGCTGCTGTGTGGGTGCCGGGAGTCCTTTACAATAGCAGCCAGCACTCTAAGAGTGCTGAACCATTTCTCCAGCCCTGCTGCTCCCCTCTTTTTGCTATTGACTTTCTATGTGACCTTTCAGCAAGTTACTTACCCTTTCTGTACTTCAGTTTTCTCATACTTATTTGTATGTTTGAGTTTATATATGTATGTATGTGTGTGCATGTTTGTGTGTGTATGGAGGCTAGAGAACAGTCTTGGAAATGTTTCTGAGAAGCTGTCCACCTTATTCTTTGAACCCGGTCTCTCACTGACCTCGAACTCACCGATTAGGCTTGCTGGCAGACCCTTGGATCTACCATGGATCTGCCTATCTCTGCCTACCAGCATTAGGATTACTAACACATATGCTACAATACCCACCTTTTAGATTTATTAATTTTCATTTTTTAATGTGTGTGAGTGTTTTGCCTGAATGCATAGATGTGTGCCACATGTATGCCTGATACCCTTGGAGATCAGAAAAAGGTGTTGGATGCTCTGGAACTGGAGTTACAGATGGTTATGAGCTGCCATGTGGGTGCTGAGTTCTGGTGATCGAACTCAGCAGACAACTGAGTTGTAGCTGATTGAACTGCAGCCCAGGCAACTGTGAAGTTCAGGGATCTTCTTGCCTCACCCTCCACATGCTAGGATTGTAAGTGTGATGTACAATGCCTGCTGCCCCTGGACATCCTTAATATTTCCCTTTATTAATAGAGCTTGTGAGGAGACCTGGCACGTGGTAGTGACCTAGTAATTCTTCTATTTTTAAGGACAACTAGGCAAACTGCCTCCTTTATATATTAAAGCATAATTGAGAATTGCCTGTTACTTCTACTATTAATAGGTCTCAAATAGTAAAGGAAATGACTTGCAAAATTACTTTGGAAGACATCCTCTTGAAATATATTTAAGGGCTCAGTGTGTAGTTCAGTTGGCAGAGTACTTGCCTAGTGTGCATAGACTCATGGGTTTGATATCCAGTACTTCATAAGCTGGGTTCAGTGATATATCCCATAATCCCAGAACTTGTTAGGGAGGGGCAGCAGAAAGATCAAAAGTTCAAGATTATTCTGACCTACATAGGTGATTTGAGACCAGATTGAGCCATAGACTGTCTCTCTCTCTCTCTCTCTCTTTCTCTCTCTCTCTCTCTCTTTCTCTCTCTCTCTCTCAGACTACATATTATATATGGGTACATGCATATTTTAAAATAATAAAAATATAATAAATATTTAATGTAGATGAGGAAAATGCATGGAAGACCTTTATGCAGCCCCACTGTCTTCAAATACTCTAATATTTAATATATATCTTTGTAGTCACTTATTTCTGTTTACATTTTCTACAGAAAAATGGTTTGTGTTCAGGCACAAATGAGATATCACGTGCCCTTCCCTCAGAGGAAGAGGGGGCAGAAAAGTTGTAAGAACCAGGGGTTGGGTAGAGCAGAGGTACTGAGGTTGGGGAGCCAGGGCTTGGGTAGAGCCGGAGGACAGGGGTTGGGGAGGACCACGGTGGTTGGGGAGGATCACAGTGGTTGGGGAGGATCACGGTAGAGCAGTGTCTTCTGGACGTGACCGAGACACAGCACTCATGAGTTCACAGCAGCCACTCACGAGTTCACAGCAGCTATGATTGCCTAAGACCTGCTCAAGATCAAGCCAGTCACCTTCTAGAGTGGATGGGCAGGGTCCCATAAGCCCCACCCCAGCTGAGGAACTATGGACAGCTGAAGGCTGCCTGGGGAGGAAGAGTCAGTCTTCTTCAAGGGTTTGGTCCATGACAGGTTGACTGTGCTCCAGTGAATGGCCCCACACCCGTGAATGTATGGACAGCACAAAGTGGACGAAGTGGGCTATAAAAATAAAAAAGAGAACTTGAAATTGGGAATGATTAGGGTGAGGGATAGGAGATTAGATCTGGAAGGAGCTTGGGGGAGAAATGGGGGTGAATATGCTCAAAATACATTGTATCCATGTATACATTTTTAACAATTAATAAAAACATTATCTTTTAAAAATGGTTATTTTATATGTACTACTTTGTAAGCATGTTTTGCTTTCTCTAAGTAGCATTTTATGAATATTTTTGCATGCCAACACATTTTTCTTTATTATGATTTTATTTTGAGAGATTCTGTCACTGTATAGACCAGGATGCCCTCAAACTCCCGGCAGTCCTGCTTCAGCCTCCCAGAGTGCCAGGATTATAGTTTTGAACCACTATGCCTGATGTACAAACTGTTTCTAATGGCTTCACAGTGTTACGAGGCAGATAGTACTTAACCCCTGTAAAGTGCTTCTTACTCTAATTCTAAAGTTCACACATGAACTGAAGAGGACTGAAAGCTTTTGTGTGCTCCTGTAGAAAGAATTCAGCTGTGGTTTTCAATGAGGTTGAGTGGTTGCTAATTGTACCATTTTCTGTAGTAAGTAGTAACAATGGTATAGAAACTGTGTGATAGTGAGAACAGCATCAAAGAAAATTGTCTACTTAAAGATTAGAACACCAGCTACAGGGATTTCACCTTCCCAGGAATTCTTTTTCTTTTCTTTTTTTTTTTGTTATTTAAGACAGATTTTCTCTGTGTAGCCTTGACTGTCCTTGAACTCACTCTGTAGACCAGGCTGGCCTCGAACTCATAGAGATCTGCCTGCCTCTGTCTCCCGAGTGCTGGGGTTAAAGGCGTGTGTCACCACCATTCTGCTCCAGGAATTAATTCTTTTTTTTTTTTAAATACTTTATTTTTTTTTCTTCAAGTTACATCTCAGTCACAAACCCCTCCCTATTCCCCCTTCCTATGCTGCCCTTCCACCCTCTTCCCCCCAGAAGTTTCCCCTTTCAGTCCAACATATGGTTCCTTCTCTTATAGCAGTAAGTATTATACAAAACAACAGATATAAATATGCCACATTTGTGAGAGTTAAATGGCCCAGTATACCTTCCCAATGTCCAATTTATACACATTTGGCCCCTGACTTTAACATACTACTATCTAACCATCTCCATGAGTTTAAAGGTCTATATCTGACTCAACATTCATACTAACTTGCAACACACTTTTAAGAGTATCTTCTTAGATCTATAACACCCTCTTGATTCCTAAACAAGTCAAAATTTAACTATGAGACTCTAGCTGTCTATTCTTCAACCACCTCAGAGACCTGAGAGGGATAAATATATCTGCTTATATAGGAAGTGCAGGGCCTGCAGCTTCCAAAACTAAGAAAGGACATACCAATGACTGCCTGGACAGTTCCCATTTTCTCTCCATACATTCCTGCATCAGTCTTCAGCCTTTGGGTCCTGTTTCTCTGACAGACATTTGTTGTAGAGCCAGGATTATGAAGGACTTACCTACCCTGTCTTGGCAGAGTTAGGCTGTCGACTTCCCTGCTACCAAGTTTTATCCTTTTTGGACAGCAGTCTGTCTGCAGTTGGTGCAAGGGGTTTTTTCATGCCAAGAGATAGGCTTGCCACTAATTCAACCATCTTACAGTGGAGGTTCTTCGATGCTTATCTTCTACTTGGAGTAGAATAGGGGGTGCTGTCAGGCGCTGATATGTCTCGATATCAAAAAAAAAAAGAAAATCTTAATTTAAGGTAACATCTTTGAATGCCATATTCTGCAGATCTCTTGGGGTTTTTGAAGATGCCCTATCCATCTCTTGTATTTAGATAAGCAAATGTTGCTTGTCTCTTAGCAACTTGATTACTGGGCAGTTTAGAGAATATCTGTGATAGACTGTCATAGTAGCTAACAAATTGACATGTTTGCATGACTAGGAGTTTGTTTTACTTAACTATCCTAGACCGAAATGCAGGTGGCAGGGCTGAAACAATGTGAATGGAATAGAGGATACAGCCATTCTGCCTGGTTTTGCAGACCTCCAGGTGTATAGAAGACGTGGAGCTAAGGTAAAATACAAGAGAATTGTGGTATTGGCCCATGCCTTTGACTTCAGCGGAGACGGGGGGAGCACCGTAGAGTTGGTGGTCTTATGTATTCTGGAGTCATACGGAGCGGGGTGGTGAGGGTGCATACTCTTGGTCCCACCATTCAAGAAGAGTACACCCTTGGTCCCAGCTCCCAGCACACCAGAGATAGAAACGGGCAGATCCCGGAGCTCAAGGTCAGCCTGATGCAGGGCAAACTCTAAATAGAGAAAGACTTCGATCCAGGAGTGGTGGATCACATCTTTGATCCCTTCAGATGGGAACCACAGGTCTCTGATCCCAATAATTAGAGTTCAGAGACACACACATGGGATTTGGAGGGACCTAGGTTTGGAGGCTACTTACAAAAGGCCTTCTCGATGCAGGCAGATTGTCCTTTGGGATCTCAAAATATATACACTAGAGCTGGTTTAGCTCCAAGGTGACAGAATGATTTCTTCTTTAACCCAGATTGAAAGATAACGCTTTGTATGTTGTCAGAAGGCCAAATTTGCTTCAGGAGAAGTACTACCTAGCCCCACCACAAAAAAAGAGGGCAATTGTCCCAGGGTTGGGATTGGGGCAGGGCTCTGCTCTTATCTTTCCAGGAGAATCGAAGCGTCCATTAGGGGAGCCCAGGGACGGCTGGACAGCGGAAACCACAGCAGAGAGCAGAATCAGGCACCAAGGAGGACGAGTGACCCAGGAATTAATTCTTAAACATTTAGTACATATTTGTGATCTCAATGTGCCAATCATGACAGCTTACTAGAAGGAGATTCTCAGGTGACAGAGATGATAGACAGCTAGAGTAGCCAGAAGTCAGTCTAGCTTGAGCTGACATCCTTTCCATATTGCAGGGTGAAGTATAATGTGTATATTAAGATACCTGCCACGGAGGTATATTAGCCAAGGAGAGTCCTTGGCTAACAACCACCTAGGCTCTGTCACACCACTGCACCAGTCTTTAATATAGGATGGGCTGGCTGCTCAACTGTTGCCTTTTAATTTGGAGAGTCTGACTAGGTAAAAGGAACAACAACACAGCAGAGGAGAGAAATACCTTGGGATCATTCTCTGAAACAGTAGTGAGATAAGTTAAGCTCTGGAAAGAAGTCTGGTAGCTAATGTATTTCAGTAAGTCCCTTGGTTTGCAATGTTGTAATTAGTTATTTATAACATGTTTCAACTGAAATGTATCTAGAAAACTGACTTGGTCTTTCAAAAGATGTCCATTTCTGTTGGATGAGATGTAATCTCTTCCTGAGTTGATGTTTCCTGTGTGTATCAGGAGCACTGCCTTAGAGCCAAGAAGTAGACAGGTCTGTGGAGGAGCAGGAGTTACCATGGTGCTTGCCCCTCAGGGTCATCCAGGGCCCGTTGGTCTTTGGAGCTGGCCCCTAGGCTGTGTTTAAGAAGCACCTGGGGCAGCAGTGGGGATGACTCAGGAGGATCACAGGTTTGAGGCCAGAAGTAGCTGTGCAGTGAGGTGGAAGACAGCCCAGGCTACATAGCACGACACTGTCCCACCTGCAACAGCATGGAGTGCAAAGCCTGTGGGGGAGCTTCACTGGCTGGATTGAGATTGGGATGTCTCATCTGAGTTCATGAAAAATATAAATATAGCTAGTTGGCTCATGCCTATAGTCCCAGTGCTTGAGAACCCGAGGCAGGAAGGTTGCTGCAGTTTGAGGTTAGAATGGCTACCAGTAAGACTTTACTCTGTCTTTTAAAAGAAACTTACAAAAAATGTGTGATGGAGTTAGGTGCCTGTTTAATCTATAAAACCCAGTTGTTAAAAATAAAAAAAATAAAGTTCAGAAATAAAAATAAAATCAAACCACATAAACTAGGTGTTATGGTGCATACCTGTAATCCCAGCACTCAGGAAGTGAATCAGAAGGTGATTCCCAACTCATTAGTAAGACCTTGCCTAAAAATAAAACACACACACACATACTCACATATACACACACATACACACATACACACACACACATACATACACACACATACACATACACACACACACACACACACACACACACACACACACACACCATAAGACACAATTGCTATTGATCCATTTTATACATTAGCCTTAGCTTCTTTCTTTTTATAGTTAAACTCTTCTCTCAGGCCAGATGGGTTGACACATGCCTGTCTATCATCCTAGAGACTTAGGAGGCTGAGTCAGGAATATCACCTAATCCAGTTTGGGTAACATAGTTGGGTGCCTTTTCAAAATAAAAATAAAAATCCAAAAATCTCATGTGTCCTTTACTTGCTTAGGTACTGATTTTTTTGTTAAAGTCTGAGTTTGCATAGATTAAGTTTATTCAGAATGTGGTCTGAATACTGAGTCTTGCCAAGAGCCGAGCTGCTTCTGTGAGCACTCACTGTTATCAGTGAGCTCCCTCAAGTAGCTTCTGTCATTTAGACTCCATGAGAGTGACATCTCACATGCAGCTGGCGCTCAGTTCCAGTGAGACCAAAAACATAATTAATGGGATAACTGCCTCATTAAGAGATTTAGAACTTTTTTCCTGTGCTGCTTCTTCCCCCTCCCTAAGAGACCAGAGAAAAAGAATGGCCAGGATTGTTCAATTGAGACCATGCTAAGCTATTGATTTGTCATAAGGCCTATCTAAGGGTTCTGATTTCCACATGAATCTCAGGCTGTGCTGTGATTTTCTTATTTCCTCTGGTGACTGCTCTCTGCTGCTAGTAACAGTTTTCCAGAGATCACCATGTGTTTTTGGCTTGTCAGAATCTAAATGTGCCCCACCTTATTGTTTCATAGAGGTCCTAGTTACTTGGTTTTAAATACAGTTGACTTAGCAGACAAATACTTGTATGTATAAGTAGGTGACAAATGCTTATGCAGGGATGAGAAAAGAAGAGGATCAGTATTTTCTCATTGTTGTTTTCTTTAGCTACATGCTATCTGTCCACTGACCGCTGGTATGTAGTTTGCGTTTCATAAGAGTTTTTAAAAAAGATACATGATTAAACACAAATAGTTGGAGTCAGGGAAATCAAAGGGAGAGAGAAGGAAGATAGTTTTCTATGTGTGATCATCAACATGAAGACAGTACTTTCAAGAAAATTGGAAAAAGTTTTTATTTGGGATGTGTGTGTGTGTGTACTTTAATACAGGGTCTCCGTCTACAGCTCAGCCTAGCCTGGAATTCGGTGTAGTCCAGACTGGCCTTGAGCTCAACCATACTTCTACTTCAGCCTCCTCTGAGTGTTAGGGTTTCAGGCATGAGCCCCATGCACAGCTTAGGAAAGACTTTACTTTTAATAAATAGATGAGAGAATAAAATACAATTTGTAGCATATAGTTTCCAGATTTTGACATGTGGGTTTTTTGGTGTGTGTGTGTATGATATTGGAAAATATGTTCTGAGACTAAAGTTCTAGGAACAGAAAAATAAAGAGCTAAAAAAAATTACTTGTTTTAGTAGTTAATTTTCTGTTCCTGTATTAGAATACTTGTCATAATCAGCTTTTTTTAAAAAAGTTTTTTGGTTTTTCTTTTGTTTTGTTTCTTGTTTTATTGGCTGACAGTTATGGAGGTTTCAGACTGTGCTTAATTATGCTGTTGCTTTTTGGCCTTGGGCCTGGCAGCACATCATGAGTGTGTGGTACAGGCGCTGCTCCCCTCCTGACAGCTGGGAAGTGAGAGAGATAGGAAGGTCATGGGCTCCTGCTGCCTCCTTATGGGCACACTCCCCACTGTAAGCTCCACCTTTTCAG
>CAJQZJ010031917.1:2680203-2721109 GCA_907164525.1 Lophiomys imhausi
AGGGCATGGGCTCCTGCTGCCTCTGCCTCCTTATGGGCACACTCCCCTCTGTAAGCTCCACCTTTTCAGGGTTCCACTACCATCCAATAGCTGCATTGAGAATCCAGCCTTTAGCACATGAACCTCTGCAGAATATTCCAGAACCAAGCTGTAGAATTAGCCAAATCCTTGTCTGTTCTTCCATTCTGGAGTGTGTAGTACAGTGTTTGGGAACTGTGGCAGAAAGAGGTACAGTGACAAGCAGAGTCCCAGGAGAACTCAGGCTGTCAAATGCCACTGCACAGCCTCACCAGCCCCAGAGCCTAGGTTCTTTTTTAAAAAAAATTATTTATTTTTATGTATGAGTGTTTTGCTTGCATGTGTATGTATTCACCATGTGCATGCAGCACACATGGAGGCCAGGCATCAGGTCCCCCAGATCTAGAGCCACAGACAGCTGTGAGCTGCTGTGTGGATGCTGGGAACTGAACCCAGCAAGTGCTCTTAACTGCTGAACCATCTCTGTAGCCCCAGAGCCTAGTTTCTTTTTTTTTTTTTTAAAGATTTATTTATTATGTATACAGTGTTCTGTCTGCAGGTGTATCTGCAGGCCAGAAGAGGGCACCAGATTTCATTATGGATGGTTGTGAGCCACCATGTGGTTGCTGGGAATTGAACTCATGACCTCTGGAAGAGCAGCCAGTGCTCTTAACCGCTGAGCCATCTCTCCAGCCCGAACCTAGTTTCTTAATGATATTAGGCTGAGGTAACCTTCCCTGGATTTCTCATTACATATAAAAATCAATTCCTGGTCACCTAAGATAGTTACACTTTTAAAATTCTAGTAGCAAAAAGCATTCCTGTCTTAAACAACATGTAGCAGTTTTGGGCTGGGGAAGTAACCCCGAGGTAGAGTTCTTGCCTAGCAGGCCCAAGAATCTCTGAGTTAGATTTTTTGTGCTGCAAGTGAAACAGAATGTAGGGACTTTGATGTGAATCTGACTGTGTTATCTGTGCACAGAACAACTCAGGTACATGGTAAACATCAGGAGGTGAGTGAGAACTCTAGTCACGTTCTGAACATCTTTAACATTACTAATATAAAATAATCCAGTGTTAGTTGTGACTTCTAGCTGCTCTGGCTACAACTAGAGTCTTCCCACTGTACATAGCTTTTTAAAGAGTTAATTTCCTCAGGCCTAGAAACCTGAACATGACAGAGGCAAGAACTGAAGTTTCAATAATGTGGGAAAAGTGGTTATGAGTAGGAGTGAGTGGGCAGAAGACCTCAATTAAAGCATGAGTGGCAAGAGGTGCTCCAGGCCTCCAGCCAAGGCTGGCGTACTACACCAAGGTCACAGCGGCTGCAGGCTTTTGGCACGGTTTTCCCCACTTGAGAGTGGTCAGGCAAAGACCTGGCCTGGCAAGTAGAGAGCAGAAGTTGCCTTTTCCTCCCTGTTCTGCTGACCCCCACCTCCACCACACACAGTTATATACAGGCCTGGTTCCTAAAGAGCTCTCAGTAACTGTATACTGAATTCAAATTTGATTTGGAAATAAGTAGGAAAAACATAGAAGACAAATGTGACTTAAGCAGCTCATAAAGTGAAGAAACAATTTACTGTTGGAATTTTTTGTTTTGTTTTGTTTTGTTTTGTTTTGTTTTTCAAGAGATTGTTGCCATGTGACTCAGGCTGGCCTTGAACTCACAGTCCAATTGCCTTAGGCTACTGGGTGCTTGAATTCTAGGTGTTGGCCACCATGCTTACCTTCCTTGGCAATGTTAATTGAACTGTTTCACCATTACTTGTTTATGGTGACAGCTAATGGTAATTTTATGTAGTTGTCTGATGCCAGGCTCTTGAGTTTTTTTTTTTTTTTTCATTATTTAGAGAATACTTTATTAGTTTTTGTAATCAAACCCACATAGATAAGACCTTACATATTTAATACAGTGCGGTACCCCATACAAATGTAAAAACAAATTAAGTTCAACATTTTTAGACCTCAGCAGGGTTCCTCTTTCCACATCCCAATATCTTGCTTCATTCCAAGGAACACTGCCCTGTCTGCTGCATTGATCAGGATGTATTTGTGTTCTCTTATAGTGTAAACTACTGTGTCATCAGGATTAACAAGATTATTTTTTATGTCAAAAGACAGTGAGTAAGTGAATGAGTGAGTATATTTGGGTGTGTGTCTGACATTCCCTCTAAAACTCTTCCTCTTCCTGGATGTGATATATAAAATTATATAGAAGAAGCACGTGTCGCTGATATCCATATAGGAAGTGACTTAATCCATCTAAAGCAGAGAATTGTAAAGGTTATGATGAGTTACGCTTTTCTTTTATCTCAGTATCACTGGGCAGCACTACTAGGTAAGGTTTTCTAAATAGGGAAGCTGTTATCCTGGAGCCCAGTGTCCCATGATTTCATTACAGTCCTCGTGTAGACATCAACTGACTTCTTTTAAACTGGCTCATGTGACAGAAATCTTGAACTCTCATGGGGTCCGATTGTCCCCGTAATTCCACTAGTTCTTTGATTATGCTTTATGTTTTCAAATTCAATTTTACTTCAGGCTTATCACCTGACATCTGTTTTCCTTTTAGTTTAGTTTTAAAGACTTTATTTTCTGTCATTTGCAGATTATTAATATAGAAGGAATGACTTAAACTTTTAAGAGCTTCCATTATCAGTTGAGGACTAATTAGAAATGAATATTTGTAGTTGCCTAGGTCCTAAAAAATCTATGAAAAGTAGTTCAACACTTTTTTTTAAAGTAAAGGGTTTCAATTTTGTTTTTTTTTCTGCCTTTAAAAATTAATTATAATTATATCACTTCCCCCTTCCTTTTCTTTCTTCCAACCTCTCCCATGTGCCCCTCTCACTGCTTATCAAATTGATGGTCTCTTTTATTATTGTTACACACACTGACACACACACACACACACAGAAGCAACACTGAACAGACTCAGCAAATAAATGTGTGTGTGTGTGTGTGTGTGTGTGTGTGTGTGTATGGTCTGCCTCTGTTTTTAATGATGACCCAGAAGAACAGAGGTTTCAGTTTAAAAATACTAGCTTCACCTGGTGGCACATGCCTTTAATCCCAGCAATGAAGAGGCAGGTAGATTTTTGTGAATTTGAGGCCAGCCTTGTCTACATAGTGAGTTCCAGCACAGCTAGGGCCACAAAAATGAGACCCTGTCTCAAATAGCAACAACAAAAAGATAGTGCTGAAATCAGAAAGTATTTAGAGTATGTGGGTTGTGCCAGTAGTCTAGCTGCATGGCAAGTTGATGTGGGTGGGTCACTGGAACCTAGAAGTTTCAGATAAGCCTTGGCAACATAGTAAAATGCCATCTCAAAAAGTTACCTATTATGGTAATAATACATGCTTGTGTTTATTTTAAAATATTGAGGGGAATAGCTGAAATTTTTGTTCTGTCCCCCAAGTTTGTTTGTTTCTTAATTTAGGCATATAAGGTATACTTGTATATTCTTTATTCCTTAGTAGCTCATATAATGATCACCTTGGAATATTTTGATCTACAGAAGTCTATGAAGACTAAAACAGATGTCAGGATTAAAGTTGGTAGTATTGTGCCTGTACCTTGTCCATTTGTTCCCTTTTCCTCTGACCGCTGCCGTTCTTGTTCTAATAATAAAAGAACCACAAGAGTAAAAAAAAATTCCCCTGAATAACTACTCCATTCTCTCTGGCTATCAGACTAGACCCACATTTTTATTTTCTTGAGGTGGGAATCAAGAAGTTGCATGTGGTAGCTGGTGTGTGGGACTTGAGAGGTAGAAGATGATTAGAAACTGAAAAGTCAGCCTAAGCTACATAAGACCCTGTCTCAAAAAAGACAGACAAGCAAACAGAAGAAAATCTCTCTCTCTCTCTCTCTCTCTCTCTCTCTCTCTCTCTTTCTGTGATAGTCGCTAAGCTAGCTAGAATCCCTTGAATTCTAGTTGTTTGCATTAGAATTCAAATATACTTTCCAAGAAAATGTAATGTGTGTAATCAAGGCATACCTATAAAATGTTCAAGTCAGTACAATTTTCATAGAATGTTTTGGTTGTTCTTGTTTTGATTGTACATTATTTAGTGAATGAATCTAATTAATTTTCCTTAAAATGAGGTCCTAAAGATTAGTTACCTCTCCCTGAGTCCCCTTATTAAAGTGCTGGGATTAAAGGCGTGTGCCACCACCACCCAGTTTAATGCCATTTTTTAGTTTAGAAAGACATCTGTCTCATTCCTCATTATTCTAAGAATTGGGGCTATTTTTAGTTTAGTTTACAATATGGGGGAGGGAGGGAACCCACGGCCTTGCAAATGCTAGGTAAGTGCTCTAACAACTGAGGTACATTCACAGTCCATTTTATTTTGAGACATGTTCTCACTAAGTTGCCCAGGTTAGCATTTCTTTTTTTTTTTTTTTTTTTGGTTTTTCGAGACAGGGTTTTTCTGTGTATCCTTGGCTGTCCTGGACTCGCTTTGTAGACCAGGCTGGCCTCGAACAGAGATCCGCCTGCCTCTGCCTCCCGAGTGCTGGGATTAAAGGCGTGCGCCACCACGCCCGGCTAGCATTTCTTATATAACTCAAGTGGTTTATATCCACTTTAATCCCACATGTCAGAACTCAGCAGTCTCAGGGTCCACTGTGAGTATTTGAAAGGAGATTAAGAAAGTGGTTTCCATAGCTTTGCCTGATTTAGGGAAACTTTCGGAATACCAGCTACTGAGTGCTTACTAACTAAGAAAGAGGTGCTCTTGGCTGTTTAAGAATAGATTAACATTGCCCAAGCAAGAGGTGTTTGATTTTTGTTTTTGCCAAAAATACCAATTTTTTCTGATGTGACAGCTGTATAGACTCCTGTCTCCCCAAATCACTGCATCATAATTAATTGAGGTTCCAGAACCACAGTTAGGGTTAAGATCAAGGTATAGGCATAGCCAAAACTAAGGGAAAAGTTCATCTGGTTTTGGGTTGAGCCTTAAAATCCTTACATGATCTCTTTTAATATTTCATTTGTTCATTTAAAAAAACACTTAGTCCTGGATACTTGTGAGGCTGAAGAAGAAGGGTAACAGATTTGAGGCCCACTTGGGTTATATAAGAAAGGCTAACCTGGGCAACCTAGTGAGAACATGTCTCAAAATAAAATGGACTGCGGACGTACCTCAGTTGTTAGAACACTTGCCTAGCATTTGCAAGGCCCTGGGTTCCCTCCCCAGTATTGTAAACTAAACTAAACTAAAAATAGCCCCAATTCTTAGAATAATGAGGAATGAAGCAGATATCTTTCTGAACTAAAAACTGGCATTAAACTGGGTGGTGGTGGCACATGACTTTAATCCCAGCACTCGGGAGGTAGAAGCAGGAGGATCTCTGTGAGTTTGAGGCCAGCCTGGTCTACAAAGTGAGTTCCAGGACAGCTGGGACAACATGGAGAAACTCTGACTAGAAAAAAAAAAAATGGCATTAAAGTGAGTGGAGGTTGAATACTGCCAGCTGAGAATAGAGTTTTCAGAATGTCTGGGTGTCCTGGCTGCTATAGGCCTTGCATGAATACTTTATGTTGCTAAATTGCTATTACTGTCTACATGCCTCTCTTTCCGTTCCCCATTCCTGAAACTTGTACTGAGGCCACCACCACCACCACCACTACCGCTGCCACGGCCACTGCTATCATCATCATCATCATCTGTAGGCATACCTTGGGTGGCTTTATTTGGATTTTTATATCTATCACCCTTCTCCACCCTAATTCCTTCCAACAGCCCAACACCAGGTAGGAGAGACAGAAGGTTAGTGGGGTGAGGGGATGTTGAGTTCTTTTTAGACTGCTTCCTGCTGATTACAGGTGTTGAGTTCCTTGGGGCAAGTCCAGTCTTCCTCTCGTAGTGATATCTCCAATTTATTCTTGTCTCTTTCTCATGACCACTTGACAAACCTGCAGGAGGACCCAGCAGGAGGAGCAGCCATGCCTCCTTTCTTGGAGCTCTGGTCTTTTTGTACTCTCTGTAGAGTCCTCAGAATTAAGCTGTCTTCAGCTGACACATCATGGCCCTGCCAGAGCACACACGAGGCAAATAGTCAGCTGCTGTGGACAATTTGAATTAGTCCCATATCCCAACCTGGGATTAAAACAAAAACATGTTCACATAGCATAACTGGGTTTTGTTTTGTTTTTAAGATTTATTTATTTATTTTATGTTTATGAGTGCTCCA
This sequence comes from Lophiomys imhausi, assembly GCA_907164525.1. Classification (NCBI taxonomy): domain Eukaryota; kingdom Metazoa; phylum Chordata; class Mammalia; order Rodentia; family Muridae; genus Lophiomys; species Lophiomys imhausi. The sequence goes on from CAJQZJ010031917.1 coordinate 2,686,430, forward strand.
TCTGCATGAACACCTGAAGCCAGAAGAGGGCATCAGATCACATTGTGGATGGTTGTGAGCTACCATGTGGTTACTGGGAATTGAACTCAGGACCTCTGGAAGAACAGCCAGTGCTCTTAACCACTGAGCCATCTCTCCAGCCTCCATAACTGGGTTTTTTAAGTAACCAAAGCTTTCACTACATTTCCCCGTTTTAGTCCAAAATATGACTTTTTCTCTAGCAGTAATGAGACTTGTTGCTTTCTTTTCTTTTTTTAAAATTACGTTTATTTATTACTTCAAGTTACAACTCCATCACAGCCCCCTCCCTCCACCCCTCTCAGTCCCACCCTCCCCCCATCTTCCCCCTTTCTCGCCTCTTCCACCTATCCTACTCCTCCAATGTGGGGTGCCCCCATATCTCAGCCTCCCTCAGTTCATCAGTCATATAAGGGCTAAGAGCTTCTTGCACTGGGGGGGCCTACATGGCAGTTCCACTAGGGCAAAGTGTCCCACTAACAGGTAACAAAGTCCATTTTCCTGTTCCTTTCAGTCTGTTGGCTGTAGGATAGTTATCTGTACTATATGGCTAAAATCCAACTATAAGTGAATAGATGCCATGTGCATCCTTCTGAGTCTGGGTTAGCTCACTCAGGATGAGCTTCTCTAGTTCCATCCATTTGGCTGCAAATTCCAGGATTTCCTTGTTTCTGATAGCTGAGTAGTATTCCATTGTGTAGATGTACCACAGGTTTTTTTTAAACCATTCTTCGGCTAAAGGACATCTGAGTTGTTTCCAGTTTCTAGCTATTACAAATAAAGCTGCTATGAACATAGTTGAAGAGATGTCCTTGTGGTTTGGTGAGGAATCTCTTGTATGTATGCCCAGGAGTGGTATGGCTGGGTCTTGATGTAGGACTTGTTGCTTTCTTAAAAGGTGATTATCAATGAACCAAAAGCTGTTTGGATCAGTACTTTCTTCTGTAACCTGGTAACTCTCAGCTGCTCTTGTCTGGAGTGGCTCATACTTTTTGCTGCTGAGCCTTGAGCTAGTGCTCCAAAGCTGCTTCTGATGGCAAGAGATTACTTTGTATGGACTTTCATTCTTTAGTTCAGTGATGTCCTTTACCACAGAGTATACAAACCCTGGAAGCCTTTGCTTTCTTTCTGATAAGAATGAACCCACTGCCACCAGACATATCTGGTGTGCTTCTATGAAAGAAAGTGCCATTTATCAGAGTTAACACCTCTGGCATTTTGAGCCCTGAGGCTTTCAGTCTTACAATTTCTTTGTAAATAACCAAATTCACAGCAATTAAAGCAACAGGTATTTTGATATCTGAGACCTTGTGGGACTACTGGGAAAGCTAATGTTGGTAATCTAGTACCCCTTAGGCCATAGTACAGCTGGTTCAAGATTAACCCTTTCTCTTGAAACAGGCTGTTTCTCTTTAACCCTGTCACTCTCTATGGGCTCCTTCTCCCAGCTCTCTGTCCCACCCAGGGGTTTAGGGAACTTGAAACCAAAAGTTCCAGCACAGCACAGAGCAGGGTGCAATCTGCCTTCTAGCCCTATCCACTTCCCTCTTTCATCCTGTGGGAAGCTCCCACTCTCAGTTACCAGATCTGAACGTTTTATTTCTACCTTTCCCAGTGCTATTCGCTTCCCAAGTGCTTCAACCTCTACCAGTAACCTTTCCAGTTGCATCTTAGATCCCTCCATATCCAATCACAACTTTTCTAATTATTCAGCCATTTACCCAACCTTTTTTGAAATTTGACTTTGAATGGGGTATAGGAATAAGAAAAAACAAAAATAGAAAAGCCCCTCTGGGAGCAAAGTGGGAGAGAAACTAGTGGCAACAGCCACAATAAACCTTTTACTTAAACAATATATTCAGTCCTTCGTACACTGTCATCTCCTTTACGGTATTAGAAAGCAGATTTTCCATTATCCCAAGCCCTACATTGGGCAGCATTTGTTAGCATATTTTTTAAAATCTATTTTATTGGGTTCTTATACCTCTTCCTCCTTTCCAACTCTTATTCCTTCCAACCTCCCAACACTAGGTAGGAGAGAAAGAAAGTTAGAGGAGAAAGGGGGCATGGATCTCTATAGGCTACTTCCTGCTGATTAGGGATATAGAGTTCCTTGAGACAAGTTCAGTCTTCATTGTCACAATCTCTAGCAAACCAGCAATAGCAAACATAATAGCAAATGCAGCAGCAGGTCGAATCAGCAGCAGCCACAGGCCCTCTTGGGGCCCTCCCATTTATACCCTCTCCAGAGTCCCCCAAATTAAACTGTCGGCAGCTGGCAAAGATCATGCTCCTGCTAGTGCACAAGGCAAATCCTAGTCACTTGCTGTGAAGCAGCCTCTTATCCCACACCTGGGATTAAAACAAAAACATAGTCACATAACAGAACTGGATTTTTTTTTTTGTTTTTTTTTTTTAGAACTGGATTTTTAAAGAAACCAAAACTCTCACTACAGTCATCATCATCCTGTGTTGCTGAATGAACTAACCCATGGTTCGTTCCTTCTGTGAGTAACATATTTCCCTATATAGGCCCCTGTTGAGAAACCAAATAATCTTCCTAAAATGTTTGGCCTACATCAAACAGGACCAGAGAGACCTTGACTCAAATATGGCTAGTTTACAGGCTAGTAAGGGCCTTTTGATGGGTCTTATTCTCAAAAGGACATTCTAAACACAGGCAGGGGGAAGAGAAATGGCTCAGGTGACTAAAGGCACTTGCTGCCAAGCCTAACAACCTGAGTTTGATCCCTGGAACCCACATGGTAAAAGAAGAAAATCAATTCCTACAAATTGCCTTTGGACTTTCACCACATATGCACATATGCACACATGCTTTTGGCCACACACATACAATATAATAAATACAGGCACTAGTGGGTGTTTGTCGTGTGCTCGGGATAGAACCAGGGCCTTGCATATGCTAGCTAGGTAAGTGTTCTACCACTATGTTCTAGCCTGAACCCTGATGGAAATAGTATTCTGTTTGGGGAATTGAATCCAAGGAGTATAGAAAAGAGGAGCAAGAGAAGAGTGTATCAGACTCATTGATAGGAATGACCCCAGCCAGGTGTGGTGGCTATGGCTTATACCTTTAATCATAGCACTCAAGAGGCAGAGACAGGTAGATCTCTGTGAGTTCGAGGCCAGCTTGGCCTACAAAGTAAGTTCCAGGACAGCCAGGGCTACACAGAGAAACCCAGTCTCAAAAACAAAACAAAACAAACAAACAAACAAACAAACAAAAAACCCCAAAAGAAATGACCCCATTAGCAGGACACAAACTCCACTGCTGAACTTCCTTGGGACCTGGTTCCTTATCTTTCTTCTCCCCGTATTTTTGATATATGTCCTACTCGTCTTTCAACTAAGCAACTGTAAATGGTTGTCAGCCTCATCAAATCATAGTCCAAACATAAGATGCCTTAGGTGTGAGGCCCAGAAAAATCAGGACCATCAAGATTTAGAACCAGGAGGTTAGGGACCCAGACCTCAGCTCCTGACTTGGGCCGTTGTAACATCTATACACATGGGTCAGTTTCGCCTAATTAAAAATGCATTTTATTTTTAGAGCACTTTTGGTTTCATAGGAGGTTGAGCAGAAAGTACCAAGCTTTCACATATACTTTTACCATCCCCCATGTTTCCCTGTCTTTTTACTTCTCAATTATTGTATATTAATTGTGCATAATAATGGATTCCATCATAGCATTTTCAAACATGATTATAATATACCTTGGTCATCTTCACACCCATTACCTTCTTTTGTTCTCATTCTGACCTCCCTCTGCACCCCTTCTACTTTGCTATCTTCTTGTTGATGTAGATTTCATATCTGAGAAAAAGCATGCATGAGTTGTCTTTCTGAGTCTGTTTATTTTGCTTAACTTGTTGCTCAGTTCCATCCATCTTCTAGCAAATGACATTCCATTCATCTTTAATATTGTCTTGTGTAATCTTTTAAAAAAATTGAGACGGGGTCTTACTATGTAACCCAGGCTAGCTTTAAATTTATGAGTGATCTTCCTACCTCTTGAGTTATGGGATCACATGCATGAGCTACAATGACAGTGTGTCATCCGTTCATCCACTGATGTCTGTGTCTTCAAATGCTTCCCTGGAGTAGTTGCAAAGGTTCAGACCTTACATTTAGGTCTTTGATCCATTTTGGGTTGATTTTTGCATATCATAAAAGTGATAGACCTCGTTTCATTCTCTTGCATGGGGATAACACAATATTCCTGGCACCGCATCTTAAACAGGCTAGTTCTTCTTGAGCATATGTTTTTGATACTTTTTCTGAGAATCAGATGGCTGTTTGCCTCCCGAATTAACCTTGTTGTAATCTTGGTTTTCTTACTGAAAAACAGACTGTGGCTCCAATCCCACCTGCCTTTGATTCCAGGCTCACAGATCTGGATTCTTCCCTTTTTTTCCTTTCTGCATATGATCTTAGCAGCTGCCCTCTGTGCAGAAACTACTGCAGCTCTTTTCTCTCTTGTGGTTAAAAAAAAAAAAAAAAAAAAAAAAAAAACAAACAAAAAACAGAACAGTTCAGTGACTTCCCCTTTATTATGTCTTAGTCTCCCAAGTATCACGCTGAGTGAGCTTTGGTTTTGCTGAGTTTTGCTCTTTTAATTCCATTGATTCAGAATAGTGCTAACATTCTGATCCTCCCAACAAAATAAACACAAAATGTACCTAACACACGTAAGCCATATGCTGATACCTTTTCCAAAGCAGTCTGCCGTCAGTAAGTATGCTGCTTGTTGACTTACCTAAAACAGCTTAGTAACACTGTAAATATTTTAAAATACAATATAAATATTTTATTGTGTTCTTTTTAAATTAATGCGTATTAGTTGTGTATATTAATGGATTCATGGTAACATTTCCTTACATGCATACATCACACATTGATTGCATGTATTTGCACTTGTTTGTTAGTGAAAGGGAACTTCTATTCTTGTGTTTAGTTTTTTTATGATGGTTCTTTCATTTGCCTTTTTTTGCCAATTTACTATCTTTTTCAAGTAATTTGTAAGACTTCTTTATGATAGGAAATCATTTATATTTGATTAATTTGGTTTTTTGACTTTGCTTATGAAATGTTTTGCTTTCCAGAAATGTTAATCTTTTCTTTAAAATTGTCAGTCAACCTTTCTTCTGAATATACAGCCTAGGTTTACTTTCATTTCTATTTTCCCCAGCTGCAGTCAACTAAAAGGATGCTCTAAAAATGAGGCAGGTTTGTTAGCAAGCAGACATCCTTAGAGTAGAGAGATGGCTCAGAGGATAAAAGTTTATGCCTCTTTTGCCCAGGACCAGAGTTTGGTCCCCAGATCCCATTTCCGATGTCTCACAATCCTTTAGAACTCGAGTTCCAGGGATCCAGTGCCCACTTCTGGCCTCCACCCTACATGAACTCACATGTATATACTTACACACAGACACACATTTATACACAAGATTAAAAAGAAGTTATCAAGGAGTCCAAAGTTGAGCCCTTCTGCTCAAGAGCAGGTCAATGGAATTCTTATGCTTGTGGGGAGTCCAGACTCCTGTTTCCAAGGTGTGAACCTCCCTCTAGCTCCCATAGTTGATGAGGAAATGCCAGATGAATTTCTTCTTGGTGTTTAAAATCTTAGGTAAAACTTACTAATGTCTGCATGCAATCCTATCTATCTAATACAAATCACATTGTGTAGCAATTATGTATATAGTATGTAAATCCTGACCCAGGCAAAATGCATATGACAGTAATAGACTAAGAAGCAGGGAGAGAACAGCTGGTTAGCCAGGAGCTGTACAAGATGTGCTTTTGATTATGAATAAAAGACTTCTGATAGAACTAGGGTATTGGAAATAATCGCTTTCTTTACTCTTTTTTAAAAACCTTTGGCCCATTATCTTCTGCAGTATATAAATAGACCAGCTTGCCTACAAAATCATTTGAGGTCATTCACATCCTGGTCCTAACCTGCTTTCTTCAGCTAACCATTTGTTAAATACTTTCGTTTCACACATTTAAGTCTTTTATTCTTTACTAGATAGGCACTGTTCTAGACTGTAGAATTGCAGTATTTTCTGCCTACTCAGACTTCAGCCTAGTTGGGAACACATGCAATCCCAGGTTTAAAAAAGTCTGTAGCCAGTCTGCCATGGCTCAGCCTGGAGGGCGCCAGATGGTGAAAAGCGTCTATAGCCCAATACCGGCCCTTCTTCTTATAACAATAAAGATAATACAAAACATTAAGAGCAACTAGGCCACAGTTATGAAAATTATAAGGAATAACATGCATTCCCAATGTCCAGTCCATACATATCTGGCAACTAATAATAATATTCTATTATCTATCTGTCTGTCTGTCTATCTCTCTCTCTCGATGAGTTTAAAGTTCTATACCTAACTCACTTTCCATCCTAACTTGCATTACCAACTTAAAAACATCTTAGCGCCAGGTGTGGTGGTGTACATCTTTAATCTCAGCACCCGGGGAGGCAGAGGTAGGTGGATCTCTGTGAGTTCAAGGCCAGCCTGGTCTACAAAGCCAGGACAACCAGGGCTGATACACAGAAACCCTGTCTCGAAAAACCTAAACAAACAAACAAACAAACAAACAAACAAACAAACAAACAAAAACAAAACTTCTTAGACCTAGAACATCCTTTTAATTTCTAAACAACTTAAAACTTAACTGTGAGACTATAACTATCTAGTTCTCAATCATATCAGAGACCTGCGAAGAATAAATATATCTAAATAAACAGGAAGTGCAGAGAAGCAGCTTCTAAAGCTAAGAAATGATAGACAACTGACTGTCTAGACAGTCTCCATTTTCTCTCTATAACTTTAGAGCATCTATCTTCCGCCTTTTGGCCCAGTGTCTCTGACAGACATTAATTGTAAAGCAGAATTATAAAGGACTTGCCTACCCTGTCTTGGCACAGCTAGGCTATGGATTTACCTACTATTGAGTTTTGTCCTTTTCGGACAGCATTCTGTCTACAGTTGAAGCAAGGGCTTCTTGTCCAGTGGCTAGCTTGCCACTGATGCAGCCATGACCAAATGGAGATGCTTCAGTGCTCATCATCTACTTGGAGTAGAATGGGAGGTGCTGACAGGGGCTGACATGTCTCAATATCAAAACATCTTAAGTTAAGAAAACATCTTTATTAATCCCAGCACTTGGAAGGCAGAGGCAGGCAGATCTCTGTGAGTTTGAGGCCAGCCTGGTCTACAAAGTAAGTCCAGGATAACCAGTACTTGGTACACAGAGAAACCCTGTCTTGTAAAACCAATAAAATAAAAGATTTATTTACTTTATAAAAAAGAAAACATCTTTAAATGCCATATTCTACAGTCTCTTGAGGTTTTTGAAGACTGTCTATCTGAGTATATTTGAATAAGCAAATGTTGCTTGTCTCTTAGCAACTTGATTTCTGATTAGCTTAGAAAACATCAGTGGGGCTGGAGAGGTGGCTCAGAGGTTAAGAGCACTGGCTGTTCTTCGCAAGGTCCTGAGTTCAATTCCCAGCAACCACATGGTGGCTTACAGCCATCTACATTGAGATCTGCCCGGGCATATATGTAGAGTAAATACTGTATATATAATAAATAAATGTTAAAAAAAGAAAACATCAGTGATACACTAAACTAGTACCTAACAAAATGACAAGTTTGAATGACTATTAGTTTGCATTTCTTAATTATCCTAAACAGTTTGTGATAGTTGCTATCAAAAGGCCTAGAACTTCACATTGCATTTTTAAGAATTACATAGGTACAGTACCTTAAAGAGTTAACCTTAATTTTGTATCAATATACAAAGATATGAGTAGATTCAATAGTATACCCCTTTTTTCTTTATCATTCCTTTATCAGACTAAAAGGGGGAGATGTTGAGGGAAAAAAAGATACACCTTAAATAAAAAAAGAAAAGAAAAGAAAAAGGATAGGAGGAGAGGAGGAAGAGGGGAGGAGGGAGAAGGCTGTGATTGAGATGTAACTTGAAGAAATAAATAAATGTTAAAAAAAAATTTTAAAGTCTATTGCAAGTCAGGCAGGACTAAGCAGGCATCAAAAAAAAAAAAAAAACCACCAACAACAAAAAACCTAAATAATGAGAAGGAACTGGTCATAAAAAAGAGTTAGGACATGAGGGGAGTATGTTCTTGGCAGAGGACATAGGAGTGACTTTCAAATTATAGTGTTTGGGGTGTTCCAGGAATAGAAGACTGGCACACACAAAGAGCTCAAAGAAGGGAGAAAACACCCATGAGGCATTAAAGCCAGAGGTAGAAAATGAGTCAGTACCCTGTAGACTAGAGTGAGAAAACTCCAGTGAGGAGGAACAATGGGGTCCTTAAATCTGGGTTGGCATGGGGTAGGTGACAGCATACATGACACACTGATCTTTAAACTTTACTTCACTTATCTATGTAGCAACTCTTGGAGGGAGGTATTTTATAACTGGGCTTTGTTTGTTTGTTTTACTGTTAGGCAGGGTTTTGTTGTATAGTTCAAGCTTGTCTAGAACTTACTATGTAGCCACTTGTGGCCTGAAACTCATGATCCTCTTGTCTCAGCCTTCCATAGGTTGGAACTATAGGCATGATCTAGCATGCCAGTTTTAATGTCTGGTTTTATTAATGAATACTCTGTGCAAAAGGAATTGAGTAATTTGTTTAAGATTATGCAGTTGGAAGGTATAGGAACCATTAACTCTGATTCCAAAGCCCACATTCTTAACCTTATCTGTATATTCTAGTGTTGAATTGCTTTGTCTTGAAAGAAAATTGAGATTTTAAAAATATTTCAAAATGAATAAGTTGGTGTGAGGTACTGTTGAGAAGTTTAGACTCTTCAACTTAAAAAAAAAGAAAGGAAAAAGAACTTTCTAGCTGGTAGAAACTTAGTAAAGTATGAAGTACTGGAAGAGGGCAGCATGGACTTACTCACTCTGTAAATGAGACTCCAAGATCATCTTCTGAAACATCAAAGAAGTAATTACAAGTCAAATAAAAGCAAGTACTTTTTACATAGGGAGTAGCCAATAATTTCAGTTATAGATAAAAAATATGTAAGGAGATGACTCAGTCAGTAAGGCCTTGCCTTGCTATGAAAACTGTGTCGACTCCTCAGAATGTTTATAAGAAAAGACAAAAATAAAAAAGAGTGTGGTGGCATACATTTGTAATCCCAGCACTTTAGAGATAGAGATGGATAGATCCCAGGGGCTTGCTCCACAGCCAACCTAGTCTGGTTGTTGAGTTCCATGTCAGTGAGAAGGAAAAGTAGGGTGCTTCAGAGACAGCCTAGCAGTTAAGGATGCTTGCTGCACAATCATTAAGACTAGAGTTCTGATGTCAGCACTTAAATAAGAAGCCCAGCATCCTACAAAGGCCTGTCTTCAATTCTGAGAGTTCTACATCCTAACCTGACTTCTGCTCTTCATACAAGCAAACACCCACATGGGCACACACACACACACACACACACACACACACACACACACACACACACTCATAAAAATTTTTTAATTTAAAATTTAATAGAAGATGGGTAGCACCTGAGGAGTGACATCATGCACATATGCTCGGGCACACACAGATGTAAATTTAAAATAAAGTGTTAAGAATAGTTTTATGGCTGGACATGGTGGCACACAACTTTAATCCCAGCAGTTAGGAGGCAAAGCCAGGTGGATCTCTGTGAGTTCGAGGTCAGCATGGTCTACAAAGAGAGTCCAGGATAGCTGGAGCTGTTACACAGAGAAACCCTGTCTCAAAAAACCAAACCAAACAAACAAACAAAAAAATTTTATGAAGAATATATAATGGAAGCTAGGGTTAGTTGCACATATCTGTAATCCTAGCATTTTAAAGACAGGAGCAGGAGAATTTCTATGAGTTCGAAGGCAGCCTGAATACACATGAGTTCCAGGTCAGCCTGAGCTCCAGAATGAGACTGAAAGATATTGTCTCCAAAATAAAACAGAACAAAACACCAAAAAGATGGGATAATTTTGCAAAATTTAAAACTTTATCAGATGGGATCTCATCCTGTAATTGTAGCATTGGGAGACAGACCTAAGAAGATCAGAAGTTGAAGGCCATGTCTGACTCCTGAGACTGTGTCTCAAGTAAGCAACAACAACAAAAAATGACAGAGGATCTGTGCTGATTGGTTTTGTGACTTTGACACAAACCTAATGAGAGAATCCTAATTGAGAAAATGCCTCCATTAAGACTGGCCTGTAGGGAAGTCTGTGGAGTTTCATCATGATATAGGAGGGCAAACTCACTGAGTAGTAGAGAATGGCTTCAACTCTCAGTCTTTCTGACCTCACTTCCTAAATGCTGGGAATATAGAAATGTGCCCCCACAGTAGGCCACTTTTTTTTTAAGTCTGTTTAGGAAAAATATATAAACTTATGAATTATCTGAATATAAACAATCATAGAGGAATAATCAAATAATATTACGAATATGGTAAAATTCTTCTAGAGATATTCACTTTTAGCTGCTAGCAGGGTGTGGTCAAGTTGCTGCCAAGATGTTGGCTTGATGTCTGGGGAAAAAGCTGAGGCACAAGTTCTTTCAGAGCCTCTTGGCACTACACTTCTCTATCAGAAAACTCAGTGTTTGCAGTTAGTATAAGTCTTGCTCAAGAGCAAATGTCCTCAATTCACGAATATGAAATTTTCACAACCTAAAATAGCCTGGGAGCTGATTTGATCTTTCTGTTATGGCCCTCATTGTCCTGTCTCATTTGTCTCATTCAGCTCAGGTATCTTTATGGGTTTAACCACACTTCTTTCTTTTTTTGTTTATTTGTTTATTTTACATTCCAATCCCCATCCCTCTTCCTTCCTTCCTCTCAGTCCCACCCTCTTACCCACGTCCTCCATACTACCCCCTACACACACACCCAGTACCAACCTACTCTGGTACATCAAATCACATTAGGTCTAAGTGCCTCCTCTTTCACTGAGGCAAGACAAGGCAGCTCTGCTAGGAAAATGAGCTCCAGAGTGAGGCAACAGTGTTTAAGTCTGAGGTAGACCCCTTTCCAATTGTTAGGGGATCCACTTGAGAACCAAGCAGCCCATCAACTTCATACATGTAGTGGGCCTACGACCAGTCCATGCAAGTTCTTTTGTTGGTAGTTCAGTCTCTGTAAACCCCCTTTGTCCTAGTTAATTGACTATTTGGGTCTTCTTATAGTGTCCTTGATCCCTCCAGCTTCCTTCCCCTAACTTTTCCTCAAGATTTCCTGATTTTTGCCTAATGTTTGGCTGAGGGTCTCTGCATCTGTTTCTGTTATCTGCTGGATAAAGCCTCTCGGATGGCAGTAATGTTGGGTTCCTGTCCAGATCCCTTTCTCCATCCATTTCCAATGTCTGTTTTATCTCCTCTGCTTAGAGGGATTCAAGCATCATCCCTTGGGCCCTCCTTGATACTTAGTTTCTTTGGGTCTGTGGATTGTAGCATGGTAACCACTTCTTTTAACATGTAAGGACTATCACAGCTAAGTACTCTTCAGATTTTGGCAATTGCTGAGTCAGAATCTTATAACTTTCATGTTAAATTATTTCTGGTTCTTAGTTTTTGTTTTTTGGGGGAGGTTGTTTTTGTTTTTTGTTTTTTTTTTTTTGAGACAAGTTTTCTCTGTGTATCCTTGACTGTCCTGTCCTCTTTGTAGCCTTGAACTCACAGAGATCCACTTGCCTCTGCTTCCCGAGTGCCACCACACCCAACTCTGCTTCTTAGTTTCAAAGTATCTGTATTAACACCATCAAGATTCAGACATGTTTAGCAGTTGCCTTGGGTGTAACTAACACTTTTGTGGCTCTCCTCTTCCTTTCGTGTGACTAGGACCAGCTTCTTTTTGGGACTAGGATGCATCTAGTTGTGCTTTTTAAATATAATTTATTTTTATTTGATATGCTTTGGTGTTTTGCTTGCATGTATATCTGTGTGCGTGTGTCAGATCCTGGAGTTAGACAGGTGTGAGCAGCCAGGTGGGTGCTAGAAATTGAATCCCAGTCCTCTGGAAGAGCAGCTAGTGCTCTTAACCACTGAACCATCTTTCCAGCCTCTAGTTGTCCTTTCAATATATCTCATAAACACTTCAGTCTTACATTATACTCTAATTTGTTACATATGCAGCTAAAAGAACAATACCACCCCAATAGTTTTTATGGGGATTCTATTAATCAAAAGTCTGCTGCAGGGCTAGAGAGATGATTCAGTGGTTCAGAATAATGACTACTTTTCCATAGGACCCATGTTCAATTCCCAACACCTACATGACAGCTCACAATTATCTACAACTCCAGCTCTAGAGGATCAAACCAGAGCAGCCTTTGTGGGCACTACAAGCATGTGATGCACATACATGCAGACAAAATGCCCATACACATAAAAGAAAATCAAATCTTAAAAAGTCTGCCTTATCCAGATGTTTTGATGCACACCCATAATATTGGTACTTGGGACACAAGGCATGAGGATCCATAGTTCAAGATCATTCTTGACTACATAACAAGTTCAAGGCCAGCATTGTGTATATAAGTTCCTAAGAAAACAAACAAATTTAGGTAAGATACCCAAGTAACAGGCAGAGAAACATATGAATATGAGTGGATTTTAGTAACTTGGAGGCTTCTTATGTTTAGATATGTTTTGCTTATCTTCAAAGAAACCTCCTGTTATGTGACATGCTTCATTTGGGCTTCCAGCTTTGTAGTCCAGGCATGGCCATCTGGGTTATTGCTTTTCACTTGTGTTTCTAGTCAACATCTACATTGTTTTTTAAGTTCATTTCTGTGACTTCTTCAGTGTGTTATTCTGTGTAAGTTCTTCGATTTCTCAGTGATTAGTTCCCTCCCTCAGCAGACATCTCACATGCATCTACTGTGCTAAGCACTGGGTCAGACATGGGATTGATGCCAAAGGATAAAAGCACACTGTCCTGAGGAGATCATGGTCTAGTCAGAGGGGCCAACTAGATAGCATAAAGATAAAAGCCAGGTATTTTAGAGGATGTAATTAGGAGGTCCTCCCTTGATGGCCAAGGCTTTCTAGGGGTCATAACACTTAAACCAAGTTTTAAAAATTATATATTTTTATTTGTAAAATTCTGCCTTAAAATGACTCTAAGTGTAAAAACAAACAAACAAAATATATATAATACTGTAAGTTAAACAAAAGTTTAAAGAATAGAAGAGGATCTGGAGATGTAGCTAAGTCCATAGAGTGCTTGCTTAGCGTGCAGAAAACCCTGAATTTGATCCCCATCACTGCATAAACTGGCATGGCAGCACACCCCTATAAACCCAAAAATTGCAAAGTGGAGGCAGGATGCAAGAGGAACAGAGGTTCAAGGTCATCCTCAGCCACACAGCAAGTTCAAGGTCAGCCTAGGATATCTGCGACCTGATTTCAACAGCACCAACAACAGAACAGAAGAGAGAAACAGAGACCCACAGTCGAGAGAAGACAGATCCACACACAGTGATCTGCTGTGTCTGCTCGCTTCTCAAATGAGCATTCTGCTTTCACATTGGGAGTACATCTTACGTTTATAATGCCTTTGATTTGGTGAATAGAACACTGACACAGTAGCACCTATTATATAGCACAGCATGGCAATTTTGTGCAAAAATAGATTTCAGTTTCTGACTTCATGGTGTTTACAGTGAAGTAAAAAGTTACGTGAGATGATGTAACTGTGGAGCTTTGTTTAGGTATAGAGGTCAGGGAAGGATTTAGTAACAGGTATTTGAGCTTGAGGTCTGAAGGACAAACAGAAACCAGTCAGGGGCTTCAGGGCAAGGCAAAGCCTGAGAGAAAGTCTCAGAGCTTGAGGTAGGGTGGGCACTTGGGCAGCTAAAGGAGTCAAGGCAGATTGTCCTTGGCTGGCCTGCTAGAGAGGCGCTCAGCAGTGGGTGAGCAGCACGTGGCATGTGACGAGGCTGCTTCTCTGAAACAGTCGGAGGGCAGATGCCAGCTAGCTAAGGCTCCAGTGGCAGATGTGGATATTTTATACTGTTATAAAGCAAGGGTGAGGCAGAGTCAGATTTTTCCATTTGAAGAAGATCACTGTGGCTGCTGAACAGGAGTGGGGAGAAAAAGCTTGATAGAAAGTGTTTTCCAGTACCACACAAGGCAGTGCTTAGGAATAGAGTCACGCGAAGGTGCAAGGGAACTGCTTACTTTAGCTAATTATCACTGTAGGACTTGATTGACAAAGGGGAAAAGGTGAGGGCAATGCTAAGGACCAGTTTTCTCCAAGAGCAAGTGACTTTCTGGTAGAGGTGCCCTTCTCTTATTCAGAGGGTGCTCCGTGAAGGACATAGTGAAATGGAGATGGGGAGCTGCTCTGCTGTTACACTCGTTATAGTTAAGGTGCCTGAGACAAGGGAAGACAAGGGCAGTTTTCTGAGCCTGCAGTCTGGAGTTCAGCTGAAAGGTCTGAGTTAGAGAGAAATTTAAGCTGAGAGTGGGTAAGCTGTATTAGAATGATAAGAACAAAGAAAATTCAGTCTAAACAGCATACTGGTTTTTGTTTGTTTTGTTTTGTTTTTCTCGAGACAGAGTTTCTCCATGTAGCTCTAGCTGTCCTGGAACTCACTTTGTAGACCAGGCTGGCCTCAAACTCACAGAGATCCACTTGCTTATACCTCCTGAGTGCTGTAATTAAAGGCATGCGCCACCTTGAGGGGCACATACTGTTAATATTAATGGGAGTAGCTAGCGCTTGTTATAGAAGACCTGGAACATGCTCTGAGCTTAGTAACACTGTGATCTTAGCCTAGGATGTCTGTCCTCAAGTCTGGGACAGGATGGTGCTTGTTATATATACACTGAAGGGAACTACATCCATTGCCTGCCTGTTATTTGTCAGGTACTATTTTGAGTACTTTAAGCATTTTGCCTCATATATGTGTGATTTAACTCCACTATCCTTTAAAATTCTACATATAGAGTATTTTATTTTAAACATTTTTTTAATTTATTTTTTTCCTTTATTTTTTATTTCTTCAAGTTACATTTCAATCGCAGTCCCCTCCCTATTCCCCCTCCAGTCCCACCCTCCCACCCTCAACCCCCCATCCTCTTCCCTTTTTTTTTCTTTTAAGTTTAAGGTATATCTTATTTCCCCCTACAGTTTCCCCTTTCAGTCCAACAAATGGCTCTTTCTCTTATAATAACAAATACAATACAGTACAACAGAGGTAATTAGGTCACAGTTATGAGGGTTATATGGCTTAACGTACATTCCCAATGTCCAGTCCATATGTATTTGGTACCTGACTTTAACATTCTACTATCTAAACATCTCCATGAGTTTAAAGGTCTATATCTGACTCAACATTCATACTAACTTGCAACACAATTTTAAAAGTATCTTCTTAGA
Organism: Lophiomys imhausi; assembly: GCA_907164525.1. NCBI lineage: Eukaryota > Metazoa > Chordata > Mammalia > Rodentia > Muridae > Lophiomys > Lophiomys imhausi. Next base: position 2,701,875 of record CAJQZJ010031917.1, read on the forward strand.
TCTATAACACTCTCTTGACTCCTAAACAACTCAAAATTAAATTATGAGACTCTAGCTATCTGTTCTTCAACCACCTCAGACACCTGAGAGGTATAAATATATCTGATTATATAGGAAGTGCAGGGCCTGCAGCTTCCCAAACTAAGAAATGACATACCAGTGGCTGCCTGGACAGTTCCCATTTTCTCTCCATACATTACAGCATCGCTCTTCAGTCGTTTGGCCCCGTTTCTCTGACAGACATTGATTGTAGAGCAGGGGTTATGAAGGACTTACCTACCCTGTCTTGGCAGAGCTAGGCTGTCGACTTACCTGCTTCCAGGTTTTAAAAACTGCTCATGACTTCTTTCATTTCTAATTCTTTTATATGATGATAGCCTAAGTGGGAGGAAGATATCTCTGTATTGAGGTCTATACATATTTAACATAACCCCCATTTTATACTTTCTCTAAGTTGGCAGCCAAGTGTTAAATGACAGGAAGGTGTGAATTCTTTTCTTAACTGATGACTCTGTTCTTAGGAGAAAGCAGTTCACTGAGATTGCCCCTAAGCATTATGAAGCCTGAGCTCATTCTTGGTTTGAACATGATTCTGTTTTTTTGTTGAATGACTTTTGGACTAACTCTCTCAGGCTTTTTTGTTGAACAAGGGATTTCTTTAATAACAGCAGTCACGAAGCATGCTGTAAGACTTTAGTACAGAACTTTTGCTGTCCTAATCAAAGCTTTGTGATGAACATGAACAGCACAATCCCTTTGTTTTTTGGAATTCTGTTCTACTGTTGATTAATTTACTTATTTTTGATTTTGTAATTTATCTTTAAATACCACTGACTAATTGTAGATAGAAATAATAATTTTCTTGATATGTATGTAAAAGATGTTCTTACAAAGTGAGAGGTAGTTCCAAAAATAATCTTGGTAGGAATATTAAAGAACTTTAGTGCCTAAAAATATTTCTCATTTAACACTAAAATTCTACAGAAAAAAATCATTTAACTTTTTGTTACCTTAGTATGATTTTTAAAAACCTCCATTAATTTTCTAGTTCCTATTTTTTCTCATAAATTTAAAAGAATTATAATTCTAATGCTTATTAGAAGTTGACTTGAATTTTGATGTGTGTGTGTGTGTGTGTGTGTGTGTGTGTATTTGAGACAGGGTCACAGACAGCACAGGCTGACTGGTCTCAAGCTCACTGTTAGTGGAGGATAGTCTTGCATTTCTTTGCGCCTGCTCCACCAATGCTTATGTTAATATTGTACAGCATTTATGGATGCTTTTGATTCAAACCTGGGCTTCCTGCATGTTGTGCAAATGCCTTGTCAACTTAGTTACACCCCCTTAATTTTATTTATTTATCTATTTATTTACCTATCTATTTATTTACTTATTTATTTGCACGTGTACAGGGCATGATACTTTATTGCCAAGTAGTTTAGATAAAGCTACTTCTAACTGCCTTTATCATGAGGCCCTCCTGTTTTGATAGATCTCTGAACAGGGGCTGATTTAGGGTCAAGACCTGTAGCTGGTTTATGAGGGCACCACAGGGAGCTGAAAGTATCACCCACACAATCAGATGATCCTACCTCACATTAATCCTGAAAGCCTGACTTACTTTTAAGCTATGTACATTTTATTGTACAAGCAAGATAATTTCAAGAATTATAAAAAAATCTTAAGTCAACCCTATCATTTTGTTCATTTAGAGAAGTTCATGAATCAGAAATTATTCATTTATTAAGTTTTATTCCTTAACATCCTTAACATCAGCTATCTTCTCACTGGTGTTGTTCTTCCTTGGGAGAGCCTCACCTTGAGGTCCTAGCCCGTCAGAGTACTGTAGGAAAGATGCCAGGCTGGCTGGGGTAGTTCTGACATGTCATCTTAGGTGAAATCTTTCTAAATTCTGCCTGGGTACATGGATCAAGTTAGTGACTGTTTCCATTATGATGCTAACAAGAATAATTTGGGGAGAAGAAATTAATTTATTTTTTTTAAATAAGAGGTATATCTGGAGTGGAAAGTATATGTATATTTTAGTATAGACACATTTGAACACCATTTTTACCACATTTAAGGTCTGTCTCAGTATATGTTAAGGTGGGCTAATAATGGAGCTGTTGTAATGATTTGGGTAAAGTTATTCATGTAAAATCTCTGAGCATACAGAAAATGCTTAGTAATTTTAGCTTTGTTCCTTACAGATCTGTGATAATTCTGTTAGACAGAGTTGGTTGTTGCTGTTTACTTCATCATTATGTCTACCTCATGTGACAGGCACAGAGCAAGTCTGTTCTTAACATCTAACTATATACCAAGTGCACGAGTTCCCATCCCCAGTCCATTCTGTACCCCTTCCTTTCTATTTTAGTATGACGCCATCCCCCGTTTTAGACTGCTTTAGACCCCATTTAGGCTTTCCCTCCTTCCCGTCTGTTTGTGCTGTTCTAGGCAATGGTGATTATAGGTGGTAGAGGTGACATTTCTCTGCTTTTCAATGAGGACTTTGTGGTAAAGATAGGGTAGGGTCAACTATCTGCTCCATACAGGCCTGGTTCTTTTTTCTTTTGTCATTTGGATATTTCCTACATGTTCCAGAACTTCAGGTACCATTCTCTATTTCATAGAGGGTTGGGAAATTCTTTTAGTATACCCTTATGGAGTGTATCATTTGAGGCCAGGAACAGTCATATGACCAGAGCTCATGAAAGATTATTAAGGGCAGGCCTTGTGGAAAGTTCCAGAAAGACAAATGTGAAAAAGACAAACTTCCTTTCAAGGAGCTCACAGTCTCTGGACTGGGATAAGTCATCAAGTAGTGGGATAAGGAGCCTAGTAGAAGGCTGTATGACATACAGGAGACATCAAGAAGGAAGTTCCAAATGACAGGTTAGGAAAGGCTTCTTGTAGAAGGTGGCATTAAGGACAGATAGGAAGGGTAAATGTTGTTCTACTGATTGGAAATAGAGGAATGGTTGCTGCACGATTTAGTCTGTGAGATATGCTTGGCTGAATACTGAAGATGATGCTCCAACAGTGTCGAGAGATATTTGGGACTGTCTAGGCAGCAAACTGTCATTTTTCCATTCTGGAAGCTTCCCTCCTGTGCTTCCTACTCACTCAAATAATAACTTTATCCCTTCTTATGTCTTTGATGGAATTGAAGACTAATAGATATAAAATTTCAATTGGACTTGAGTTGTTTAGGAGTTAAAAGGATATTTTCAAATCTAAATAAAATCTTTAGGTTTATAAATATAGGATATGATAGAAAATATTTAAGTTCAGAAAGTTAGACACTCCAAGATAAATAGGTGATTTTTTTCTTCTTCAAGATTGCCTGATACAAATAGGCAAAACATTATGTATGTAACTTTTATATATGGTTTTCTTGATTGTTTAATATTTGTTCTTACTGTTTTTACTTTATGAGTTAAAAAATTTAGCCTTTTTATTAGGCAAAAGTAGGGAATTGATGAGATGATGTTATGCATTCTAAATGTTAATTAATTTGTCCTTGCTGTCTGTTACTTTGTTTTCTCTTTTTTTTTAATAATTTATTTTTTATTTCTTCAAGTTACATCTCAATCACAATCCCCTCCCTACTCCCCCCTCCAGTCCCACCCTTCCACCCTCCTCCCCCTCAGCCCCACCATCCTCTTCCCTTCTTCTTTTTTTTTTTTTTTTTAGTTTAAGGTATTTATTTTTCCCCCCAACAGCTCTCCCTTTCAGTCCAAATAATGGTTCTTTTTCTTATAACTATAAATACAATACAAAACAACAGAAATAAAAAATGTTACTTTGTTTTCTAATCATTGTCTCTAATTGACTGACTAAATGTTGAGGCCTCAGATTGGGCAAAGACAGGTAGGTGGGACTAAGGTGCAAGCTTCTGAAGCAGAGAGCATCTTAGGGAGAAGAAACCTCCAGTAGAAGGAGTAGAAGCCTAGAACAGGAAGGAGATACATGATGGGGTAGACTAAAGAAGATCATTGGGCTGGAGAGATGGCTCAGCGGTTAAGAGCACTGGCTGCTCTTCCAGAGGTCATAAGTTCTATTCCCAGCAACCACATGGTGGCTCACAACCATCCATAATCACATCTGGTGCCCTCTTCTGGCCTGCAGATATACCTGCAGGCAGAACACTGTATACATAATAAATAAATCTTTAAAAAAAAAAAAAAAAAGATCATTCCACATGGCCTGGAACATCTGCGTAGCGCGGAGAATAGCAGTCCAAAGGGACATATGTATATATGGGGTCGTATTTGGGGAATAGAATTATGAGCTAGCTTAGATGGGCTAAGATTGCACAATCCAGGTCAAGGTTTGTTAAAATCCTTGTGGTGTCTGTGTGCTTATTTATAATGGTGGGTTAAGTTTAACAACGAGCGACCAATTAAATATAATGTAAGTACAAGTAAACAATTTAATTAATTAATTGTACAAATGGTGGTTCAAATGGAGGAAACAGCTAAAGCAAAGGCATAAACATGTGACACAGTGTGGCCCTTCAGAAGACAGCAAACCCAGACTCAGACAGGACCGGAGAATGGTGGAGTGAAATGGAGGGAGGGAGTGTGCTGAAGAAACTGCTCTAGTGAGGAGTGTAATTATTGATGTTCTGTTTCTGAACCTAAGTGATAGCTGTGAGAATTCATTGTATCATTCTTTTGTTTAGCATATATATGTATATATATACATTTATCTTCTTATATGTATTCTCATACATATCACATGAAGTTTTTAAATTAAGGATACAATTACTAAGTAACTTTTTTTCAAGACTTCCTGGTTTCTTTAAGTTTTCCCCCTTTACTTTGGAAAGCCCACTGTGTACATTTTAGAGTAACAGCTCCTGAATATTTCACCCCAGACATCCCTTAATTGTGAGTAGCCGTGTAGAATGTCACTAATGTGTCAGGTTCAGAGGGGCCACTGGTGATGGTTTCTCTCTTCAGCTCATCGCTCAGAGGGACACACACACACACACACACACACACACACACACACACACAGAGAGAGAGAGAGAGAGAGAGAGAGACAGAGAGACAGAGAGACAGAGAGATAGAGAGACAGAGACAGAGACATGCATACGCACCAGATTTTTTGAAATGGTATAAATCTTTTTGCAAACATTGACAATGGATGATGCACCTACATGAATTGAATCATTCAGATGCTAGGGATTTAATGTGGAATTTCTTGAAGATGCTGACATACTATGTGAATTGAATAGCATAATGAAGAATTTAGGAGGAAGAGAAGATCATGTGGGTCGGGTTTGTTGGTTCTTGCTAATGCTGTCAGTTTTGTTCCCGAATGTCTGAGGCATCAGAAACACAGTTGCTTTTGGTGTCCTTACTTCAGGCTTCCTTGACTGACAAAATGCAAGTTAGCACAACTTCAGTGAGTCATTTGCACTAGTCAGGGATCTCTTCAGCATTGGCATTTTGGCAGGAAACAAAAGGATGACTGGTGTCTCCTTAAGCAGGGAGAGATGCACCTCCCTAGAAGGTGCAAGGGTCATGCTGCATAAGGCAGCGTGGTCTAGTGTCACAGGGGACACATCTCTAGAACCTGCCTTTCCGGTGTACTTCCATTTGACTGCCAAGATTACCTCACCGCTGCCAGGCAGGCCAATTAAGTTGCATTGTGAAAATTACAGATGGCTTTTATTTTCTTTGCAAGCTATATTATGCAATCTAAATCTATGCTAACATTATCTTCTCAGATTTTGTGAATTACAAGGTTTAGCCTATCTTATTTTATCCTTAATCTCATTTCTCACTTCAACCTTAATTCTTGTTTCAGTTCAAGTGAATCCAGTTATCACAATTCTAATGTGTTTACATTTTTTTAAAAATCTGCATTTATTTTACAATGCTAGGGATTGAACCCAGGGTATTGTGCATGCTAGGCAAGTACTCTACCACTGAACTAAACTCCCAGGGTCTATATTATTTTACCTATTTTAAGGTTTTTTTTCATTCCTTCACCTTCTATAGATTTGTTGTGGACTTTTTAATTCTTGCTTTGCTTTATTCATAGTATGTATCTCAAATCCCAAACCCTTGTTTTTCCTCTCTTACCAGTTCCTGTCATTGTTTACTTTCTTGCTTACCACTTTATGAATCTCTCTACTTTAAGTATTTGACTCATGTCCCATCTCAAACATGCTTTGTGGACTTACACCCTAATGTGACTCCAGGGAGAACCCTGAGTTAAATCTCTAGACTTACCTTTCCCGCCTCTCATCCCACCCTTTTCGTCCCTGGTCTTTTGATCGTAAATAAAATCAACATGTGTGCTGCCCACCAGCTGGCTCAAGGAGCTTAGTCAGCCTTCAAGGGATTCAAAGATGACATTGAAGAATATATAGTCTAGTGTTGAAGGTGGATTGATCCACAGCAGATGTCCACCTGTTTCTAATGGCTGCTGGGCTCCCACTGCTCTGTTCTATTGGAGGCTTCCCTGTGATCTAGAGTCCTTATCTTTTTGCCTCATTTCCCTTGATCCATATGTTGTATGTAACTGGATAAGTTTAGTCCTGTTCTTTGGGGTTTTCATGTGCATTTGCATTGGGTCCTGAGGAAGGAGTGGAAGGTAGTGTGAGCAGTAACAGAGGCCTGTTAGGATGAAAGTTTGGTTCTAACTAATATGGAGAAGAAGCATAAGGAGGCAGTAGTAAGAATATGCAGGCTTCATAGCTGTTTCTCTTTCTCCTTGGATGCTTTCCTAAGAGGTAGCAGTAAGGTAAGAGAAGTTGGTTATCAGAGAAGCTTGTAGGAATATCTTGCCTTAGGTGCAGGCGAAAGCATTAGCCTCCGACTACCTGTCTGAATGTGTTGGTACTATGCTCTGGGAAGTGTAGCGTTTGATAAGTTCTCATTTCATAGCACTGTGGAAATCTGAGCTGCTAACACAAAAGTACTTCTTTAAAATCTCCTCCTACTTATGCAAGGCCAGTCATTCCTCTACAAGCTTACATGGTTCGTTTAAGTTTTCTCTTTTCCTCAGTCAAGGTAGTAGGTAATTTCATGACTTTGAGTACCATATGTTTATTTTTTTTTCTGGAACTAGTAGATCATTTCAGAGAAAATTACAAAAATATTAACTTTGTAAAGTAAGAGGTAGAGCATATAATAGATATTTTTCTGTTGATGTGATCAAACACCGTGACCACAACAACTTATAAAAGAAGAAGCTGAATTGGGTTGTAGAGGGTTAGCATCAATGATAGAGGAGTGAAGGCATGGTAGAAGGTGGCTGAGACAGCAGCCAGGAGCTCACATCTTAATCCACGAGCACAGTGCAGCGAGAACACTGGGGATGGCAGAGATCTTTTGAAAGTTCAAAGTCCATCCTTCCTTCCAACACATTCCCCCAACAAGACCACATCTGCTAACCCTTCCCAAACAGTTCCACCAACTGGGAACCAAGTATTCAAATGTATGAGCCTCTGGGGGCCATTCTCATTCAAACCACCACAGAGTAGTTACATAGAAATGCTTGTTGAATTAGTGATTTTAATTATATTTTTCAGTTTATAAACTATGTACTAGAGAAAAAGTTATAAAACAAATTTAAGTAAAAACATTGGATCTATGACATTAGAAATCACTTCCTGTGGAGAAAACATTAACAACCTTACTTGTACTGATACATTGTTAATTTTTATTACACTTTCACAAAGTTTCTGTGTGTATAATCCTTAAAACAAAGACTGTTATTACTGTAATCCCTATTTTATAGTTGTCAGAAACAAAACTTAATGCAAGTATGGCAGCTGGATTAGAATCTATAATTCTAATTTAATATATGTTAATATAATGTAATATAGTATAATATATTTCTAACATCATACTCCATCATATTAAAAAAGGTTTCAGTACTCTTTCCTTTGCAAATTGTTCACATTAAAAGGTTTTATTATTCTTTTTTTGTTTTGTTTTGTTTTTCGAGACAGGGTTTCTCTGTGTAGCCCTGGCTGTCCTGGACTCACTTTATAGACCAGGCTGGCCTTGAACTCGCAAAGATCCGCCTGCCTCTGCCTCCTGAGTGCTGGGATTAAAGGCGTGCGCCACCACCACCTGGCCAGGTTTTATTATTCTTTAATAATAAACAAATTAAATAATTGGGTGAGTTTTAATCTATATAGAATATACTGGGGGTTTTCTTTGTCCTTCCTTCTTTTTCTTTCTTTTTTTCTTTTTTTGGTTTTTGAGACAGAGTTTTTTTTTTAATGTTTATCTATTACTTCAGGTTATATCTCCATCACAGTGCCCTCTTTCTACCCCTCTCAGTCCCACCCTCCCATCCTCTACCCCCTATCGCTTCCAATCCACTCCTCTGAGTGGAGTGTCCCTACATAACAGTCCCCCGCCCCAGTTCAGCAGTCATATGAGGGCCAAGAGCCTCCTCATACACTGGGGACCTACAAGGCAGTACCACTAGGGCAAACTGTCTCATTGACGAGTAACAGAGTCTATGTTCCTGTTCCCTTTGGTGCATTGGTTGTAGTATAGTTATCCTGTACTATATGGCTAAAATCCAATCATAAGTGAGTAGATGCCATGTGCATCCTTCTGAGTCTGGGTTAGCTCACTCAGGATGAGCTTCTCTAGTTCCATCTGTTTGGCTGCAAATTGCATGATTTCGTTGTTTCTGATAGCTGAGTAGTATTCCATCATGTAGATGTACCACAGTTTTTTTTTTTTTCTTAATCTATTCCTTTGTTGAGGGGCATCTAGGTTGTTTCCAGTTTCTAGCTATTACAACTAAGGCTGCTATGAACATAGATGAGGAAACGTCCTTGTGGTTTGGTGAGGAATCATTTGGATGTATACCCAGAAGTGGTATGGCTGGGTCTTAAGGTAGAGCTATTGCAAGTTTTCTAAGATATCACCAGACTGATTTCCATAGTGGTTGCACAAGCCTACACTCCCACCAGCAATGGAGGAGTGTTTCCCTTTCTCCACAACCTTGCCAGCATGTGCTGTCATGTGAGCTTTTGATCTTAGCCATTCTGACAGGTGTGACATGGAATCTCAGAGTCGTCTTGAGTTGCATTTCTCTGATGATTAAGGATGCTGAGCATTTCTTCAAGTGTCTTTCAGCCATTAGGGATTCCTCCTTTGTGAATTCTCTGTTTAGCTCTGTTCCCCATGCAACCAAAGAAAACGAGAAATCTAAAAAAGTTCTCACCCACAACATCCTTTCTTCTTTTCTTAAGACAGAATTTTATGCTGTTGTACTCACTAGCCTGAAATTCACTATGTAGTCCAAGAAAGCTTTAAACTTGCATCAATCCTCTTTCCTTGGTCTCTGAAGCTCTCAGGTTACCTGAGTATGCCTCTACATCTACTTTCCAAACACCACCAGCCATAAGATACAGTCATTTGGAGAGTTCTACATTATGTCATAGCAGTGTCCCAAGAGGAAGGTTTAGAAATCTGTCAGCACCAGGGTTAATGTAATTTCTTGTGCAGGGGTGAGCTGAAATATTTCACTGCCCAGAGACATTTCCTTTAAGTTCCCTGGACTCTCAGATCTTTGCTTTCAGTCACCCATTACGGTTTTATTCTCTTCCCCCCACCTTTAAATTTATTGCTAAATTATTTACGTCTCTCTTTTACCAGGGAGGGCCAGTTGTTGTTACAGGTTTTCAGAACATCTTGTGGCCCGTATTTAGAATATCACCCCATCACAGCTGCTCTGAAAGTAGCTCTGCATGGTACACACCTAGATCCAGATGTCATTTCAGTTCAAAGCTCAATAGATGTGGCTTGGTCACTATTGACAATGAAACCAGGGAGAGGGTTTCCTTACGAAAGTGCTTGTCCTGTGAGCATATGGGCCTGCGTTCAGATCTCCAGTACCTACATGCAAATCTAGCCCTTTAGAACACGCCTGAAATCCTAGCTCTAGGGAGGCAGAGACAGGCAGATCCCTGGAGTTTGTTGACCACTTAGTTTTGATGATTTGGTGAGATCCAGGATCAGCTAGAGACCATGTCTCAAAGTAATAGAGGAAGATACCTAACATCACCCCTTCCCTTACATACTTATGCATACTTGAACATGCGTGTGCACATGTACACATATACACAATTCAAATCTAGCTGAGCATGGTGATGCATACTTGTAGTTCTAGCTGCATGGTTGGCTACAGCAGAGGGATCATAATTTCAAGGTCTGCCTGGTCTATGTAGCGAGTTAAGGCCATCTGAGTGAAACTCTACTTCCAACTAAAAAAGGGGATTAGAAACTACGACTGTAGCTCAGCGATAGTGTTTGCCTAGCATTGGTTCAGTCATCAGAACTGCCATCCCTGGCAGACAGGCAGGAGAATAAGAGGGAGAAGGAGGAAGGAAGGATTGATCTGGAGATGAGTTTACATGAAATGAGAATGTAAGTGTAGGTCAGAGATGAGATTTAGTCTGGCACTAACTGTATGTGTGCCTCAGCCAAGTGGGTCTAATTTGTTCTACAATATGATCTCTTCATGAAACCAAACATTAGAACTTAAGACTCATTTCATTTTTTTCTTTTTACATTTTGTGCATGTGTGCATGTATGTCTGTATGTGTGCATGCATGCCTGTGTGTATGCATGTGTGTGTGTGTGTGTGTGTGTGTGTGTGTGTGTGTGTGTGTTGGGGGTAAGGGAAAGTTCATTTCAAGTGGAAATCAGGACAACTAGCAGGAATCACTTCTGTCTTTTTACCATGTGGTTCAGGGATTGAACTCATGTCTTCAGGCTGAGTGACAAGAACCTTACCTGCTACACCGTTTTTCCAGCCCTATATTCACATCTTAAAAGGGGGATTCCTTCTTGGAGAGTCCAAGCAGACATTCCATGCTGCTTCCCTGTGGTGTTAGGAGAATTCATGCATATTAATATATTTTTCACTTTTTCTCAAAACTTCCTATCTGATTTAAGATCCAGAGAACAACTAGTTGAGACCATAGTTTCAAGACTTTGTGGTGATTATCACACATTTTCATGGTATTGGGGCTACTTGAGGCAAATGTATTGCTAGTCAAATACCATTTTCCATTAATCTTCATAAAGTAATGTGTTCAAAATTTAAATAACAATTTTTATTCAACTTTTTTGTTGTTGTTGATTTTTCGAGACAGGGTTTCTCTGTGTAACAGAGCCCTGGCTGTCCTGGACTCACTTTGTAGACCAGGCTGGCCTTAAACACACAGAGATCCTCCTGCCTCTGCCTCCTGAGTGCTGGGATTAAAGGCATGCACCACTATGCCTGGCTCTTCAATTTTAAAATTAGCAGCAAAATTATTTTCAAAGAAAATGTTAGTTATACAGTCTATAAGTCTTCTATGGCTTCAGACCACAAGCTTATTTCTCATGTCCCCACCAGAATGTTTCCTGAAGGGTATCTGGGAAGTCACCAAGGCTTGCAGATGTTGAAACCACATGAAAGATTTCGATCACAAATGCTATCATAACGAGATGGCTATGCTGTCCTTGAAAATAGATGTTATATGTAAATTTTTACCCCAAATTACATAAATAATATGCTCTGAAAAAAAATAACTAAATTTAAAACCCGGCTCTGCTTTATATAGTAAATGTAATTTGGGGATGGTGCTGGTACTGGGGCTAACCTACTTTTCTATTCTAATTTTAAAAGTAAGTGTCATGCAGGCATGGTATGTCCCTGTAATCATAATACTCAGGAGGCTTAAGCAGGAGGATTGTGAGGTCAAGGCCACCCTGGACTATACAGTAAAATGATGTCTCAAACAAACAAAAAGCAAATTTCATGTAGCCCAGAGTACTTTTTGTTGTTGTTGTTTTGAAACAGGGTTCCAGGCTGACCTCTCACTCACTATGTAGCTGAGATTAACCTTGAGTTTCTGACCCCTTTTCCCTTCAGTGCTGGGACTATAGACATGCACCACCACCCTTGGCTAAGATGTCTTCTTAGTAAACTAATTATAAGTAAAGTTATGATATGATATGCTTTATATATGATTAGTAAGTGTTTGATTTGCTAGCTTAAGTTTCTTTGCTTTTTGTCTTCTAGTTTGCCAGGGTTTGGATACCTGATCCCGAGGAAGTGTGGAAGTCAGCAGAGTTGCTCAAAGACTATAAGCCAGGAGACAAAGTACTCTTCCTTCACCTTGAGGAAGGGAAGGTAAGAACTTTTCCTTTGTTTCTTGTATGTAGCCTGAAGTGAAGGAGGGTGAAAGATAACAAGTTTATTATAATTTGCTTAATCCCAACCATATTGTAAACTTTTGAGTTAATATAATATTGTTATTTACTATTTTGATAAAAATGATAAATTTTCTACCCTACACAGAAGCCCATGAGAACAGGGCATGATTTAAAACTCCATAATTTTAGCTTATGTATTTATTATGGTTATCAGATTTGCCTTAATATCTAATTTTAATACTAACGATGTGTTGTGTATCCATATTTTATGTTTAGGACATCATTGTACTTATTTCATATTAACCTAAGTATCAGTCTAAGATTTGATATTTGCTGAAACATAGTTATTTGGGAACTATTTACTAAGAAGCTAATAGATATGAATGAAGTGTTTTGCTAGTCAACAGACGACCTTACCAACAGCTGTGTCTGATTGGCTGCATTCTGCATGAGTGAACTCATCTTTGTTCTGCAGCTTTTTTTTTTTTTCCGAGACAAGGTTTCTCTGTGTATACCTGGCTGTTCTTGAACTCACTTTGTAGACCAGACTAGCCTTGAACTCACAGAGCTCCACCTGCCTCTGCCTCCCTTTTAATCTCTAATGCTGGGATTAAAGGCTTGCGCCACCACACCTTTGCAATTGCAAACAGCTGTAAACTGCCATGTGGGTGCTGGTATTTGAACCCGGGTCCTTTGGAAAAACAACCAGTGCTCTTAACCGCTGAGCCATCTCTCCAGCCCTGTTCTGCAGCTTTTAGCCTGTCTACTGCATTTGGCAGAGCATGTCACACAACAACCTTACTGTTCCAATCAAATAAATGTACACTTCTAGTATTGCAAAGACCATGCTTTTTAAAATTTTATTTTACTCTAGGGCCACGTTGGGAGGTTTAGGAGACAAGAACTAAGCAGAGAGCACAGAGGAATGCTGTCTACGGGCTTGCTCTGAGAAACGGCATTACTGTCCAGAACTACCCATTGCTACCCTTATGGCATTCAGCCACTTTTCTAGTATAAAGTTCCAAAGTCTTCCATATTCCTCCAAAAATCCCACAAGATCAGGTTCTTTACAGTGACAACCTGCTTTCTGGTACCAACTTCTGTATTAATTGCCTTTCTGTTGCCGTGATAAAACCCCATAACAGAAGCATCTTAGAGAGGGGAGTTTATTGTGCTTTGAATTCACAGGATTAAGAGTCTGGTATGGTGGGGATAGTGGCAGTAAGTGGCAGGCATGGTGGTAGGAACAGGAAGCAGAAAGAACAAACTAGAAATGGGATGAAGCTACGTTTATACTCTCAAAGCCCACCTTCAGTGACCTGCTTCCTTCAACAAGGCTGTATCTCCTTAACCTCCCCACACGGTGCCAACTGAGGACCAGATATTTAAATACCTGAGCCTATGGGGGACATTTATCATTAAAACCACCACAATGTCAAAAACAAGTATATATTTATTTTTTAACAACTCATGCATTGAGTACTTACAGTGTATGTAACAGGCATGTTTCTGACTCCTCTTGACAATTTTTTTTTTTTTTTTTTAGATAAAGTCTCACAGTATAGCCCTGGATAGCCTAGAGCTAACTCTCTTTGTAGACCAGACTGGCCTAGATCTTATAGAGATCCACTTGCCTCTGCCTCCCGAGTGCCAGTATTAAAGGTGTGTATCACTGAACCCTTACAATACCTTTGATCTTTACAATAATACTATAAAGTAGAGCTATTACTATTTTCATTTTAATTTGATTTTCTTATTGTTGTTTGGAGGTAATATTTCTTGTCACCCAGGGAAGCTTCAGTCCTTCTACCTGCATCCCAAGTGCTGTAGTTACAAGCATGAACCACCATGGTTAGCTTTGCTGTTCCTATTTTACAGAAACTGAGGTTCAAAGAGCTCAAGTGACTTTCTCAGGGTTATACAGCTGTTATGGAATAAAGTGTGATCTGACATTAGGGATTTTCTTTTGTACTCTCTGCTAACAAGCACTCTGCTAAGAATAGTAAGGACTTCAGAATTACAATAAAGGAAGTACTGAAAACTTCATCTATGGGGCAGTGAGGAGAGAATAATTAGTGAGTTTTAAGATAGTCTTGCTATATTATCTAGGTTGGCCTTGAACTCCTAGACTGAAGTAATCCTTCTATGTTAACCAAATGAGTAGTTGGCATAAGCCAACATGCATGGCTTTATTCAAAGTTAGATAGTTTGAAGTAACAAAGAGAACAAAGTAGATAGATCCTTGCTAGTTGAAATATATTGTGAATATTATATCTATAATAAGGTGATTAGAGTTGATATTTGTTGTGGCTCAACAAATGCATCTCATTAGCTACCATGACCATTCTAAGAATCATTGAAAGGCATGATTTTTGACATCATTTCCAGGTAAGAGACGAACATACTTATAATAGTACAGCACAAGATATAATAAAAACAAAATAAAAATAGATCAGAGAAATGTATGATCAGAGCAGCTACTGCATTAGGTAGACACTAAATTAAGGATATTCACAGGGGACATTTCATTTCGGACACCTTAGTAAGCATGATCATAGACTGAGAAGACATACAAAGTAATTTTTAGCTAAGAACAAACTATGTTGTTAGGATGTGAACTGACGATGAGATGCAAACCAAGTCACTTGGTATTTTTACTAAAACTTTTGAACTTCACTGGTGTATGGGGAGCAATTACAGTATTTTAGAATACAAATAGTATAGTGTGTGTTTCAGAGAGGGAGGGCACTATGAATATGGATTTCAGGGAAACATAGATGAGATAAGGAGACTTGATGAAGAATTAACCAAATTAAGCCTTGAATGTCAAACTAAAGTATTAGCATATCCAACATTTATTATTCATCTGCTTCATATTAGGCATGATGTTAGACCTGTTGGACTATATTTTCTTTTTAAAATTATTTATTTATTTTTGTTTTATGTACATTGGTGTTTTTACCTGCAATAATATTTGTGTGAGGGTGTCGGATCTTAGAGTTTCAGACAGTTGTGGGCTACCATGTGGGTGGTAGAAATTGAACATGAGTCCTCTTAACCACTGATCTATCTCTCCTGCCCTCTGCTATATTTTCTAGTGTCAGTTCACAGCTTTATGGGTTGGTAGGTGATAATTTTACTGTCTACCAAAAAAGAAACCAAGGTTCAAGGTTCAGAGGCAACAGATAGATTTGCCTGAAGTCAATGTAATTAATAAAAGCAAGTCATCAACCTGATATAGTCATGTATACTGCAGTCCCAGCACTTGGGAAGTAGAGTGGAGAATCAGGAATTCATAAGTTATCCTGAACTGTTTATAGCCAGCCTGGGCTAAGTGAGATTCTGTATTAAAAACAAAACAAAACAAAACAAAAGA
The DNA here is from genome assembly GCA_907164525.1 of Lophiomys imhausi. Taxonomy (NCBI): domain Eukaryota; kingdom Metazoa; phylum Chordata; class Mammalia; order Rodentia; family Muridae; genus Lophiomys; species Lophiomys imhausi. The sequence continues at coordinate 2,717,448 of CAJQZJ010031917.1, forward strand.
CATTACAAGAGGAGGAGTATCAATTCTAAGCATAGGGTATAGGTGAGAAAATAAAGTCTCCCTGCAACTAACCAACTTCCATTTTAGGAAATATAGTATTTTAGGTCCTAGAATAAAGTAAAAAACTATGGTCTTTGCAATATTAGAAGTATACATTTATCTGATAATGACCAGCCATTTCAGAGAGGCAGATTATATCCATTCCTAGAGAAAATTTTCATAAATATTTTGTGTCCCTTGCCTCTTTGGTGTCTTCTCTACCATCCTACTTCCATTTTCCTTCCACACTGACCACATAACTACCCCATCCTCCCATGAAAACCAAGAAGAACATTCTGGAATGTCCTTCTGCTGTTCTGGAGCTGTACAATGAGTTGTAGTATCAACTAAACCATGATGATCATGAGCATTTCCAAAGCCCCACATCTTCCAGGGCTTGCTGCAAGCCCATATTTTCATACTGTCTAGAGAAAAACAGAAAAGATGGATGAGGTTCCTAACCCCAAATGTTACATTGTAGGTAAGCAGGCAAGCAGCATGTAGTGAGGGGAATCTAAAGTGGAACAGTAAGGAAACAGGAAGTTGTGCATTAAAGACATTATCCCTTGGGGGAGGGGGGCAGTGGGAAAGGCACAAAGCATCGTGCCTCCTGTATAGTAATTCATTCATACCTGATTTGAATATTTGACCTCCCTGTACATCTTTAGTGGTCACAAACTAACATATTCTGTTGTTATTGAACTTATCTTTTCCCCTTTTCACTTGTCCTATGCTATTTGTCCTTGATATATAGTCGAATGGCAGCTTCCATAATTGATGTTGTCAAAAAACCATATACCTATAATTTTATAATGCATAACACTTCTTAAATGTGTTTTGATATTTAGTGTGCATGTGTGCATGCTTGCCATGATTCATGTGTGGAGATCAGAGGACAGCTTTAGGAGTTGGTTCTTTGCTTTCACTGCATGTGGATCAAACACAGGTCATCAGTTTAACTGCAAAAGCCTTTACCTGGTCAGCCATCTCACCAGCCCGTGGGTTACTTCTCTGTGTTTAGGGCCAGGCGCTTCATTAAAATCTAATGAAACATATGAATCATTGTTCCCAAATATGTAAACACAGTATGGCACATAATTTTTGGGCATTCTTGGGGCTCTTAGGGGTTCTGGAATCTTATAGTTCTTAGAGCCAAGCATTGGTTGTTTAAATTGTTACCACAAGTCTTCGAGCTATTTTTGTTATACTGTGTTACAAATGAGAGATTTAATTTAAATAATGCACACAAAGTATATAGGAGTTAAGTGCTAGTATTAGGGGTTGAACTCAGGCTAGTCTGATTCTAGAATTAAGCGCTCGGCCCCTTTTATGCTGGCTATCACTTCCCGTTCGTAAAATGAAGAGGGGGAGTGAAAACTCATTTAATGGCTAAAGTTTCCTGGACAAAAATATGTAGGCTCTGATTTCTTCGACTACATTAATAAAAATTATTTACACTGGGGCTGGAGAGACGGCTGAGTGGCCAAGAGTGGATATTGCTCCTCCAGAGGATGGAGGTAGTTCCCTGCACCTGCATCAGGTAGCCCATGCCTATAATTCCAAGTGCAGGTAATCCAGTGTCCTCTCTAGACTTTGGACTATTGCATCATGTATACACACATATACCCTCACACACTACACACATGCATACATATAACTAAATATGAAAATAAAATCTTAAATTATTTTTTACAGATTTATTCTGATGAAAAAGAAGCCACACTTTGCTATTTTTATCAGTTTTTGTGATAATAGAAAACTGACAGGAAATAAATACATTTAAAAGCAAAATCAGAAGCAAATCAGAAGTAGGAAATAATCAAGTACATAGGTCTCTTTCATTTTGTCATTAATGACACAGATGTTGCACCTCTGTCCTCAGGAGCTGGAGTACCGTCTAGATCCAAAGTCCAAGGAGCTGCCTCACCTGCGGAACCCTGACATACTTGTTGGAGAGAATGACCTCACAGCCCTCAGCTATCTCCATGAACCTGCTGTGCTGCATAACCTCAGAGTTCGCTTTATCGACTCCAAACTTATTTATACATATTGTGGTGAGTGCTTGCTGATGGGCTGTAAGCTTTCCTTGGATGGAAATGATGGAAATGCACACAGGGAAAGCCAGCTGTGATTGAATTTCTCATACATGCAAAATCCCTTCAAAGCTATCGGAAAGATTTACTGGTATTCACTAGCTGGTTATATTTCATGCCAAATAAAGTCATTTGTGAATTTACATGATTTTGCTCAACATAAAAAGAACAGGCCCAGGCAATTGTGACCCCTGCCTTTAATCTGAGTACTCAGGAGGCAGAGGCAGGCAGAACTCTGTGAGTTCAAGACCAGCCTACTCTACTACAGAGTGAGCTCCAGGACAGCAAGCCAGAGTTAAAACACAGAAACCCTGTCTCAAAAAAACTGAAAACAAAAACAAAAAAACCAAAAAAGAACAGGTCTGTCTTTGGGACCCTCCATCCCTGTCATGTCACTGGTTCAGATGCAGGGCTGGAGTTGCTGGTTCTTTTTATCTCTTAAAAGTCTGTGGGCGTCCACGGCCTGACATTAGATGCAGGTGCACAGTTAGCGTTTCCTTTCTTCTCACTGACTTCGACACCCAGGGTTGAGAACTCATGGGAAGTGTGTCTCTTTCCTGCAGTGTTAGCTGCCAGGAGCCGCTTCATAGCGGTTTTCTCAGAAATGAAGCTTGAGCATGTGTGTATGGCTGTGATCCTTCTCCCAGCTCCATCTGCCTGTGTTTTTCTCTGTTCCATTTCATTATTTATTTCCTCCCACTTCTCTGGCTCGTTCTCTCTCATTATCTTCTCTCTCCAACTAGTCATGGCTCCTCTGAGGTCCAGGTCTTCATTCATCCCCATGTATTCATTAGCCTGCTGACCCATGTCGTGCTTGTCATGGCCTCACTATTGTCTGTTTAAATAGGTACAGCCACTTTTTCCTCTCAGAAGAATTTATATCTTAGATATCTGTAAAGATAACCTTTAAATATTTAGTTAAATTATTAAAATAATTTTATTATTTTTCTTCAATTTATATTTTTAGATTTGTTTTATTTTATGTGTATAAGTGTTTTGTATGCATGCATGTATGTATGTACGCCACATGTGTACTATACCAAATGCCTGTGGAGGTCAGAAGAGGGCATTAGACCCCCTGGAGCTGGAGTTAGATGGTTCTGAACCACCAAATCCACCCAGGTCCTCTGCAAGAGCAGTGCTCTTAACCACTGAGCCATCCCTTAAGCCCTTCAATTTATTTTTTGCACATATTCATGTTTTTCTATGTTTTTTTCTTTTGAGACAGTGTTTCTTGCAGCTTAGACTAGCTTGGAGCTCATTATGTAGCTGAGAATGACCTTGAACTTCTGACCCTCCACCTGTCTACACCTTCTGACACTGAATATTCTTGAAAAACATGTGTTTTGCAGTGTGGCACAAAGCTTATGTAGAATTGCAATGATTCTAGTCTCTCTCTGATTATTTCTTTGGAAATTTTTCTAGAAATGAACGTTAAAAAATTTATTTTTTTATTTTCATGTGTGGGGAGGGTGTGTGTGTATGTGTGTGTGTGTGTGTGTGTGTGTGTGTGTGTGTGTGTGTGTGTGT
>CAJQZJ010031917.1:2727658-2745999 GCA_907164525.1 Lophiomys imhausi
AGTTGTTTAGGAATCAAGAGGGTGTTCTGGATCTAAGAAGATATTTTAAAAATTATGAGGCAAGTTAGTATGAAAGCTGAGTTAGATATAGAACTTTAAACTCATGGAGATGGTTAGATAGTAGAATGTTAAAGTCAGGTACCAAATACATATGGACTGGACATTGGGAATGTATGCTAAGCCATATAACTCTTATAATTGTGGCCTATTTATTTCTGTTGTTTTGTATTGTATTTATAGTTATAAGAAAAAGAACCATTTTTTGGACTGAAAGGGAGAGCTGTTGGGGGGAAAAATAAATACCTTAAACTAAAAAAAAAAAAAGAAAGGGTTGCTTGAATGCAATAGTCGAAAAACACTTAGAAGGAAAGTCTTAAGAGCAAAATACACTGAATGTGTGTTCTTTGAAAATGTTTGATTAACATATATTAATTATGGAAAATAATGAATTTTATTATGGCATTGTGATACATGTACATAATATATTTAATTCATATTCAAAAAAATAATAATAATGGTACTTCTAATAAGAGCTAAGGTTGACTGTGTCCCATCCCCCCACAAAGCATTGATTAGTTACATTCAATTAACTAACAAAATTTATTTTCACAACCTTTTGAGTTTGCTGTTATTTAACTTCATTTTACAATTGGTGAAAGTAAGGCTTAGAGAAGTTGTATAGGTCTTATCCATAGGAAGATCATCTTTCAAATTCAATTAGTCTGACATGAAAATATTAGCATATTAAATATAGAGTGACTGAGTGAAGTAGTAGTATGCTAATATGCTAATACATATGCTACATTATGCCTGATACTACTATAAAACAGTAATGAATATCCAAAGATTAAAGCTTAACATTGAGAAAATTCCATCTGTCAATACGTTTTCCTCCAAGCTGAACAGTGTCTACCAGTACTTGATTTTTCTGTTTCTCCAGCTTTGTGTGCAATGCTGGCACCACTCAGTACAGCGTGAGACCTACTTGTCAGAGAGGGAGTCAGTCCCATGGACTGCTAGATACTGAGCTGATCTCTGCAAAATTCTATAGTACTTACAGAATTATAAAATTATAAAAATCAAAGCAAGAGCCTTGTGTATGTTAAACACATTTTCAACCTCAATACTATCCTTAAATCTGGGAGTGCTTTATTTTTCATCATTGTTGTGGCAAGCCCCAAATCTCAGTAGATTAAGTGTGCTTCCTAGCACTCTCCTCATTCCTCATGATATCCCTGTGAGTTAGACAGTATCATTTCTTTTTTTTTTTGGTTTTTCGAGACAGGGTTTCTCTGTGTAGCCCTGGCTGTCCTGGACTCACTTTGTAGACCAGGCTGGCCTCGAACTCGCAAAGATCCACCTGCCTCTGCCTCCCAAGTGCTGGGATTAAAGGCGTGCGCCACCACTGCCCGGCTGACAGTATCATTTCTTAACTGAAGGTTTTTGGATTTTTCCCCTTTTGCTTTGTTTTCTCTTATACATAGTTTGAAAATATGCTTTAGTTAATTAGGTGTTTATCACATATTAATAAATATGCACCCACAAAAATCTGCTACAGTCACCAAGCAGAGTGTGTTGCTGTGGCTTAGTCAGGGATTGGTGCTGCAGAAGCATTTTTTAACTTTTTTCCCTTACCAAATAAACATGTCATCTTTTCCAGGTGTGAATCTTGGTGTTTCACATCACCACTGTTCCTACAAACTCCTCACATCTTTAGGGAAGATACAATTAATCATTATTGACAAAAATTTCATAATCCCAATCCAAAAACCAGTAGCAAACTAGACAAAAGTCCCACCCCACAAGCAAAGCCTGATAAAGAATAAAGGTAAATAAAGTTTATGCTTATCATCTATCGATAGGATGATTGATTAAACTAGTAATGTTATTGTAGCAATATTAACTTTCCTTATTTTGGCCATTATAAAATAGGTAAGAACAGAGCTCTTAGCAAGCATTGTGAAGGTTATAGGAGTATACATATTTACAACCTATACTCAAGATGTTGCGGAAAATATTAGAATGGGAAAAATAGAGAAACAGCAAGTGGGCAGCTCCTGGATCTGTGTGATGCATAAGCAGGAATTCATTTTACTATGTGTGTAGCTTTCTACAAGCTTGGAATCTTATGGTAACAAAACAGAGCAAGGAAGGATAGAATTCAGGAGATGAGGTAGGAGGCTATTCAGTGAGAATAAGACAACTGACCAAGAAGTGACAACTTAGTTGAGAATATGAACCAGCATGGTGAGAAGGAAATAGATTCTGGATGTATTTTTCAGATGGAACTGGGAACAAACTTGCTAATGCAGGGTAAGAGACAAGCGAAAGTTAGAATGGCAACAAAGATTTGTTCTGAGAGATAGGTGAGCAGCTTCCTTCCTAGACATGAAGAAATTACTGGAAGAGCAGATCCTGTGTATGTGGTGGGGGTGAGAGGTAAGGGGTGGACTTACATCTTAGTTTATTGATTTATCTTATGTGCCTGAGTATTTTACCTTCATGTACGTATGTCTGCCAGGTTGGTGTAGTGCCTGAGGAAGTCAGAAAAGAGTCTGTGGTGGTAAGTGCCTTGACCTGTTGGGCCATCAGGAAAGCCCTGTTTTAGTTAGAAATGATTGTGCCCATCTCCATTCTAAGCATGCTCCTTAGAGAACAGTGCCCTCGAGGAATACTGTCACCCTCTTACATTGAATGGGCCTGTTGACTTCTAGAGAAGAGGTGAATTGAGTTCAGGGTCTGCTTTTCCTCTTGTATTCCTTTTCTCACATTCTTCCTTGTGCTTTCTCATGTTAAAACTAACTGGTTTTTTTTCAATGTTTAATTGTATGTGTGTGTGTGTGTGTGTGTGTGTGTGTGTGTGTGTGTGTGTGTGTATGTGTGTGTGCGCGCATTCATGCACTTGTTGGCACAGAGGAAAACACCGGGGGTCAGTTCTCTTTCCATCATGTGAATCTTGAGGGTGGAACTCTTGGCTTAGCTCCAAGTCAAGAGACTTTGCTCACAGCGCCATCTCACTGGCTCCCTGATTGTTCTCCTTTACCAAAATCACAGTAGTATTTTCATTAAAACATCAAAATAAGTTTTGTTTCCTTATAACTGTCAAATGTGACATTATCTTAATTTAATGTATTTCCTGTCCTGTGTGATTCATAGACCAATGTTCGTAAGTTTTACTTACAGTTTTGATTGAAAAAAAAAGGTTAGTACTGTGTAGTTAACTTTGATATAGCAGAAGACCTTGTCATTCGAACAAAATGGTAGCCTACAGATTGGGAAAAAAATCTTCACCAACCCCACATCTGACAGAGGGCTAATATCTAAAATTTACAAAGAACTCAAGAAATTAAATGCCAAGAAACCAAATAATCCAATGAAAAAAAAAGGGAACAGAGCTAAACAGAGAATTCACAAAGGAGGAATCCCTAATGGCCGAGAGACACTTGAAGAAATGCTCAACATCCTTAATCATCAGAGAAATGCAACTCAAGACAACTCTGAGATTCCATCTCACACCTGTCAGAATGGCTAAGATCAAAAGCTCAAATGATAGCACATGCTGGCGAGGTTGTGGAGAAAGGGGAACCCTCCTCCATTGCTGGTGGGAGTGCAAACTTGTACAACCACTATGGAAATCAGTCTGGTGATATCTTAGAAAACTTGGAATAGCTCTATCTCAAGACCATACCACTTCTGGGTATACATCCAAATGATTCCTCACCAAATCACAAGGAAGTTTCCTCATCTATGTTCATAGCAGCCTTATTTGTAATAGCTAGAAACTGGAAACAACCCAGATGTCCCCCAACCGAAGAATGGATTTTAAAACTGTGGTACATCTACACGATGGAATACTACTCAACTATCAGAATCAATGAAATTATGCAATTTTCAGCCAAATGGATGGAACTAGAGAAGCTCATCCTGAGTGAGCTAACCCAGACTCAGAAGGATGCACATGGCATCTACTCACTTATGATTGGATTTTAGCCATATAGTACAGGATAACTATACTACAACCAATGCACCAAAGGGAACAGGAACATAGACTTTTTTTTTTTCCCTGTCAATGAGACGCTTTGCCCTAATGGTGCTACCTTGTAGGCCCCAAGTGTATGAGGAGGCTCTTGGCCCTCATATGACTGCTGAACTGGGGCAGGGACTGATATGTAGGGACACTCCACTCCAGAGGAGTGGGATGGAAGGGATAGGGGGTAGAGACTGGGAGGGCAGGACTGGGAGGGGTGGAAAGAGGACACTGTGATGGAGATATAACCTGAAGTAATAAATAAATATTAAAAACAAAACAAAGCAACAACAAAACTAATTGCATTTCTCTCAAAAGCCATAGAACTTAAATCTTAGAATCTCCATGGTACCAACTATAAGGTGAAACAGTTTTGCAAATGGTCTAGCTTGACCTTACAGTGTTCTGGGAAATGTATTTGTTATCTTTGTATTTGATAGGATTAATACATGGGCCTTTTTCTTCTTCCTCGTGAAAGATAGACCTTGCTAAGGAGTAACTTAGCAAAGCAGAAGGATCCTGCTATAGACCTCCATATACCCCTGGAGTTAGGGGTATATACTGTAACAACTCACTGTCTTGGCATACTAGTCACCAAATTTAGACAAATTAACTCCTCTGTTGTTTTCTCCAAAGAGGAAAAGAGAGTGTTTGTCCTGATTCTTCCAGGGGTTAAATTATATTGTCTGATAAGTCAGAAGGACTTTGAAAGTATCAAGTAGACTTGGTTCATGTTCTTCCCTCCATCACTGTGAAGCGTCATCTCTGCAGTCTCCTTCCATCCATTAGATACATCATCTGCTTTTATTACTTCTGACTTTACTCATTACCAACCCTTTCTCAGGCCATCCTTCTTTCATTTAGTTGTGTGGGTTCTGAATGCTCTAGTACCCTGAGGTTCATTGGCTAGGTGGAAAATGACTCTTATGGATGATGAAATCTCTTCTGTTAACAGCTGTGACTCAGCTACCATGTGGTGCCAAGTATCCTTATGTAATAAGCTTGGTGTAATGCATGCTACCTTATAAGGATGATTATACCAATGCTTTGTGACTTTCAGTCAGTACATCCTAAGTCAGGTTTGGTACCACATGTGTGTGTCCCATGTGTTATAATTTTCATATAAAGTGGCTCTAAAGGTTTGTGTGCTGAAGACTTGGTAGTGTTATTGAGAGACAATTGGATTTAAAATGCACTAACTTCTTCAATGAGCTAATCTATTGATGAGTTCTAAGCTGAATAAGCTATCAGGAAGTGCAACCTGGTTGGAGGAAATAGGCTGCTGGGAATATGTCAAAGGTTCGCTTATCCCTTCCCCTTCTCAGCTTTGTCTGTTTCCCAGCTGCCATGAGGTGAGCAGTTTTGCTTTTACTGTGTTCCTTGCTGTGCTTCACCATGGCCCAGAAACAAGGGAACCAAGTGAACATGGACTAAAATATACAATAAATCTTTCCTCCCTGCATCAGTTACTTTTATCATTACTCTAACAAGGTACATGACAAAAAAGCAATTTAAGGAAGGATGGGATTATTTTGGCTCACAGTTTAAAGGTGTAATCCTTCATGGCAGGAAGTCACAACAGAAGAAACTTGAGGCAGCCAACCATTTTACATCAGCAGTTAGGAAACAGATGAATGCTGATGGTCAGCTCGTTTTTCTCCTCAGAAACCCAGCCCCTGGAACCATATTGCCACATTTATGGTAGACCTTTCCTCAGTCAAATCTAGATAATCCCTTACAGAGATGGCCAGGGATTCTAAATCTGAACAATTTAACAATCAGGTTTAGACACCACAGCTTTACCCATTGTCAGCTTGACGCCTAAACACATCACTTTTAAACCATAACCTTTTATTTCTTGTCCCCATAGGCTCATGGCTATTTCATAATGTAAAATACAATCAAACTCTAAAGTCCCTTTAGTATTTAACAGTCCCAACTCTATTAAAAAAATTCCAAGTCTAAGTCTAATATGAGACTCAAAGCAGTCTCTTACCTACAAGCTCCTATAAAATATAAAACAAATTATATACTTCCAATATACAATGGGACACAGAATGAACATTGCATTCTAGTAGTTAGGAATGGGGCACAATAACAAGTGGCTGAAACAAGGCAAAACTGAAACTCATCAGGGAAAATACCAAATTCTGCAGATTCATGTCTACCATGACTCCAAAGGACTTGGGTAGCTCCACCCTCCCAGCTCTGCCTCCCTTGGTGAGCATAGCTTTCTTTTGTGGTCACTCCATTCTATGCATGCAGTTTTCCTCACAACACCTTGTGGTTCTGACATCTCCAACATCCTGGGGTCTCCATTGCAACTTAGGCTTCGTCTTTACACAACAACAAAAAACAACAGTAGTATTCTATTGCTGCATCTTCAGAAACGAATGAATGTGATGACTTTTTTCTTTTTCTTTTCTAATTTATTCTTCTCTTATATATTACAGGCCAACCCTAGTTTTCCTTCCCTCCTCTCCTCCCAGTCTGCCCCCTCCCCCTCCCCTTTCCCCCAGATTCACCACTCCTGTGTTTTCTTTTAGCAAAGGGCAGGACTCCCAGGGATATCAACCAAACATGGCATAACAAGATACAATAAGACTAGGCACCTCCCCTCATATTAAGGCTGGACAAGGCAACCCAGTAGGAGGAAAAAGGTCCTAAAAAAGACAAAAGAGTCAGGTACAGTCCCCACTCCCACTTTTAGGAGTCCCACAACAAGACCAAGCTACACAACCATAACATACATTCAGAGGACCTAGGTCAGAGTCATGCAGGCTTCCTGGTTGTCTGTTCAGTCTCTGTGAGCCATATGAGCCCTGCTTAGTAGATCCTATGGGTTTTCTTATGGTGTCCTTGACCCCTCTGGCTCCCACAACCCTTCCTCTCCCTCTTCTGCATGATTCCCTGAGCTCCACCTAATGTTTGGCTGTGGGTCTCTGCATCTGCTTCCATCAGTTGCTGGATGAAGTCTCTCTGACGACGAATATGCTAGGTTCCTGTCTATGAGTATAGCAGAGAATCATTAGGAATTTTTTTTTTGGCCAGTTGTTTGTGGGTCTATCCTAGGTCTCTGGGCTATCCAGCCTCTGGTTCCTGGCCCTTTGGGCAGTGCCAGGGGTGGTCTCCCTCTCATGGTGTGGATCTCAAGCTGGACCCATCATCGATTAGCTTCTCCCACAATTTTTGCACCACCTTTACCCCCGCACATTTTGCAGGCAAGAAAAATTGTAAGTTGAAGGTTTTGTGGCTGGATTGGTAGCCTAATCCCTCCATTGAAAGCCTTTCCTGTACAAAAGATGGCTGGTTCAGGCTCTGTATCCCTCATTACTAAAAGTTTTCCCGAGGGTCATCCTCAGAGATTCCTGGAAGTTTCCATAGCACTAGGTTTCTACCTTGCCCTGAAATGCCCTCCAATTCCAGTTGTCTCTCCAGTACTCTCTCCCTCCATCCTCCCCTCAACCTGATCCTGGTGCTCATCTTTAATCCCAGCACTCTTGAGGTAGGTAGGGGTGGGTAGATCAGGACAGCCAGGAATACACAGAGAAACCCTATCTTGAAAAACAAGCAAAGAAGAAAAACAGGGAGGAGGAGAAAGAGGGAGAAGGACGGAGAGGAGGAAGGGGAAGAATTTCAACAGTGGAATGACATTTTTTTAAATGAAATTAGCCAACACCATGTATTCTTCCCAGGGACTGTAGGTACTTATGGGAGATGCTGCTTCACAGATCATTAACAGACAGACAGTGTGACACATTTCAAGTTACTTCATAACATTTTAACCAAGCACATTTTTGTCTAAAATCTTTTGCTATTGATCCTAAGAATATTCTCCCTTTCTTCTGTGGTAGCTGACAACAGTTTTATAAAACACCAATGCAAATCTCTATGAAGAAAATACTGTGTTTGAGATGCATGCATAAAATTCAGAATGCCTATAGTACAGAGTTGTCCTCAGATATGATTCTATGCTAATGGTATATCCTTTTCTGTAGTGTTTATAAATAGTCCTTCTTACTAAGGAATACTATGCTTTTTTAATCCATCTTTGTATATAGGATCTAGCAGAAACTCACTCTGCCTCATGGGGGAGAAAGGAGCAGAAATAAGCATGTTCAGAAGTAGATGCACTAGCAGCTTACTCTTGCTTGTTTTTACAGGGATGAGCGAAACCAGTCCATCATTGTAAGTGGAGAGTCAGGCGCAGGAAAGACAGTCTCAGCTAAGTATGCCATGCGATACTTTGCAACTGTAAGTGGTTCTGCCAGTGAGGCCAATGTTGAGGAAAAAGTCTTGGCCTCCAACCCCATCATGGAGGTAAGACCCAACACTCTCAACCTTTTTTCTATGGTCTCTGATTAAGAAACAGGCTGAAAACTTGATTGATTTAGTACATGTCAGAAAGTCTAGAGTTTCCAGCCATTAAAGTTAAGGAAATACTTTTGTATATCTTGTAAGAGATCGAGGAAAACTGAAAATTCTGTAAGATGAATATTTCGAACAACCCCTAGCTATAGGGGAAATGCTTTACTCCTTTATGCTGCCTTTTAACTTTCAGAAAGAATTCTGCCCGTACACCAGGCTCACTCCTTCATACCTGCTGCTCCTTGTCCAGAGGTGAAGTTACTCTTTCCCTCCCAGTCCCAAGTTCTTGTTTATACTCCTTCCAAAACAGGATGTTCTCTCACTCAAATCTGAATGGCTCCCATTACTCTTTTACCCACAGTATATATTTTATGCTTAGTTCAACCTCTTCAGCTACAAATTTTATTTTCCAAAATCTGAATTACATATATAAACCCTAATCACATGAGCATTTTTACTTTAAAAGAAAAAAAAAAAATATATATATATATTATACAGGTATATCTTCATAAAGAAATTCAAAATTATAAGTTCTTGAGAAAGTAAATACTGTGAAAAGATAATGTACCTTCAAAAGTCAGATACGTGTGGGTATAGAGCTCATGGCTGTTATCCCAGCACTGGGGAGGCTTACAGCAGGAAGATCACATGAGCTGGAGGCCAGCCTGGGCAGCAGAGTGAGACCCTGCCTCAGAAAACCAAACCAAACCAAAGCCAAGTACATATACAAAGCTGAAATGCCCGTGCCAAAGACGAGGAGACTGTATATATAACAATTTGATGTCTGAAGATTTGTAGCTGGAGGAGTAGTGTTTATTTCTTGTATTATTAGTACTTCAGGAAAGTTATAGTTGTGTAAGAAAATGAGAAAAATAGATTACATTAAATGGAGAGAAAGCAGGACAGGCAGAAACCAACCTTTCTTGTTAAAAATTCCAACAGGTATGATTTTATCCCTGTGTTTTTCCTCAGTTAAGTTCTCTTTATCACCCAGATGGAGCTAAAATTGCCCTGATGCACCTTGGTACAAGTGGTTTTTGCAGTACTCTGCCCAGAGGTAATTGTGCCTGGTTTGCAGTGCTGTGTGTGACATCTCCAAATCGAATGTTGTGCCTTATGTCTACTTGGCTGTCCTTTAGAGCAGCAGGACTTCCATTCCTGCATGACCTAGATAAGATACTTGGAGGAAGCAGAGAGACTTCCAAAACTAGGTGTGCTGCAGGAAAAACAAGAGCTTTCTGATATAGCATGGGCAGGAAGGAGCAGATGGCTATGCCAAAGGAAAGTAGTAAATATAGGCATTTAAGACTTTTGAAAGGACTTAGCTCTGTGTATAATAGTGGATGCTACTGGTGTTAATATTAAGCTCATACAATTCGTGGAGCCAGTTTTTAACTTGAGCTCAAAAACAGCAGGACTTCGTTTAGGCTTTAATTCATTTTTTTTTCTCCCATGACAATAAATTCCTAGTATCTGATAGAGCTATAAGACATTCTAGTTTCTAATATTAGAATAAAGCTTGATTGTCATAGCTTCATCAGAGAAATGCAACTCAAGGCGATTCTGAGGTTCCATCTCACACCTGTCAGAATGGCTAAGATCAAAAGCTCAAATGACAGCACATGCTGGCGAGGGTGTGGAGAAAGGGGTACCCTACTCCATTGCTGGTGGGAGTGCAGGCTTGTGCAACCACTATGGAGGTCAGTCTGGCGATATCTTAGAAAACTTGGAATAGCTTTGCCTCAGGACCCAGCCTTACCACTTCTGGGTATACATCCAAATGACTCCTCACGGAATCATAAGGAAGTTTCCTCATATATGTTCATAACAGCCTTATTTGTAATAGCTAGAAACTGGAAACAACCCAGATGTCCCCCAACCAAAGAATGGATTAAAAAACTGTGGTACATCTACACAATGGAATATTACTCAGCTATCCGGAACAATGAAATTATGCAATTTGCAGCCAAATGGATGGAACTAGAGAAGCTCATCCCGAGTGAGCTAACCCAGACTCAGAAGGATGCACATGGAATCTATTCATTTATAGTAGGATTTTAGCTATATAGTACAGGATATCTATACTACAACCAATGCACCAAAGGGAACATGGACATAGACTTTTTGTTTGTTTGTTTGTTTTTTAATTTTCTCTCCCTGGCAATGAGACACTTTTCACTGGTGGTACTGCCTTCTAGGCCCCCAGTGTATGAGGAGGCTCTTGGCCCTCATATGACTTCTGAACTGGGATGAGGGACTGTTATGTAGGGACACTCCACTCCAGAGGAGTGGGATGGAAGGGTTAGGGGATAGAGGGTGGGAGGGTGGGGCTAGGAAGGGGGAAAGAGGACAATATGATGGAGATGTAACCTGAAGCAACAAATAAATAAATTTATTTATTAAAAAAAAGAAATCCCATGCTTTCTAAGCTAGATTATGCAGAACTAGAGTTTGAGTTTGTTATGGGAATAAATCCCAATGACCCTTCTAGATTATGTCAAGAGTTATTTTCCACCTCTTTCACAAAACAGCTAAGTTGTTTTGTTGTTTACATTACACATTTAAGTTTTGTTAGTAGGAATGACATTAAAATTTTAAAATAGGCACAGATACTCTTTTTAATAAAATGTAGTTAAAAGAAATTTACCTCGTTGGCTGAGATGAACAAAAAAGGATAAAGATCTCTGTAGAAAAAAAATGGTTAATTAAATGATTTAACCAGTATTTCTATTATCATTAATTGGTTGGACATGTTAATCCTTAACCCGCCATTATAAATGAATACACACTGACACCGGATGGATTTTAACAAGCCTTTGCCTGAATTGTGCAATCCTAGCCCATCTAAGCTAGCTCATAATTCTGTTTCCCAAATATGACCCCATATATACATGTGTCCCTTTGGACTGCTGTTCTCCATGCTATGTCGATGTTCTAGGCCACAAGGAATGATCTTCTTTAATCTACCCCATGGCTTGTGTTCCTCCTTGTGTTCCTCCTTGTGTTCCTCCTTCTTCCTGCTCCTGGCTTCTCTCGAAGGCTTCTTCCTCCCAAGATGCTCTCTGTCTCAGAATCCGCGTACCTTTAATCCCACCTATCTCTGTCTTTGCCCAATCTCCAGGCCTCAGCATTTATTTAACCAGTCAGGCAATGTAAGTAACAGATAGCAAGCAAGACCAATTAAGTAACATTTAGAATGCTTAACACCACCCCATCAGATCTCCTTTCTGTATTACTATTTGAATTTAGATCAAGAAGATTTTCATTGAGAGGGGATTATTGGGAGGTGTAGTTCAGTGGTAGAGGGTTTGATTACAAGTCCCTAGGCTCAGTTCCCAATACTATACACAAAAAGTAGAAGATTTTCAGGGCTGGAGAGATAGCTCAGCAATTAAGAGTACTTGCTGCTCTTGCCAGGCATGGTGGCTCGTGGCTGTGATCCCAGCACTTGAAGAGGGAGGCCGGAACAATAGGAGTACTTATGCCCTTGCAAAGGGCCTTGGTTTGCTTTTCAGCACTTGCATGGTGGTTCACAAGCACCTGAAACTTCAGCTCCGAGGGATATAACACCCTCTTCTGTTCTCCTCTGGTACCAGGCACACATGCATTGCATGTATGTATAAAAAAAAATAAGTGAATCTTTTTTTTTTAATAGAAAAATTTCAGCAACTGCAAACAGGTTGTTTTACTTTAAAGGACTGAAATAAAATGTGGGAGGCAGAAGTAGTGGTGCATAGCTGTAATTATAGGATTTAGGAAGTAGAGGCGAGACAATCAGGAGATCAGGGTGTTTCTTTGCTACATGAGACCAACTTGGGCTACGTTAAGACCTTGTCTCAAAAATAAATAATAAACAATGTTGGTGGCTCCTATCTATAACTTCAGCTCTCAGGAGGCTAAGGCAATAGCATGACCACGAGTTGGAAGTCAACCAGGACTACACAGTAGTACAATTAGTAGGGCTACATAGCAACGTCCTGTCTCAAATTAAAATCCTAAACATATGTACACCACACATAGAGGTTCCCAGTTTCGTAAAAGAAACACTGCTGGATATAAAACCACAGATTTACTACAGCACAGTGATAGGAGTGAGTGATTTCTACTCTCATCAATATGCAGGTCATCATAAACAAAAAGCCAAACCAGAAACACTCTGGAGTTAAAGTGACATTATAAATCAAATGGGCCAACAAATATCTACCAAACACCTCACACGAGCATTAAAGAATATACCTTCTTCTCAACAGCTCATAGAACTTTCTACAAAATCAGCCATATATTAGGACAAAGCAAACCAAACAAATATAGGAAAAATGAAATAACATTTTGCATGGATATCAACAGGAGTAGAAACTACACAAAGTGTACAAACTCATAGAAACCAAGCCACACACTCATAAATGATAATTGGGTCCAGGCAGAAATCAAAAGGAAAATTTAAAAATTCCTAGGATTGAATGCAAATGAGAGCACGAGGCGGTATGCCAAATTCCGTGAAATACATGGAGGGGTCCTGAGGAAAGGATGCGCCACTTAGTGCCTGCGTCCAGACGACGAGAGACCTCAAATTAATAGTGTAAGGGCACAATTGAAAGCCATGGAAAACCAAGAACAAGCAACTCCCCAAAGCACATGGACAAGAGAGTCAAAATCAGGGCTAAAATGAATGAAATAGAAATGAAGAAAAATAATACAAAGAATCAATAAAATGATGAGTTGTTCCTTGAAAAAGAGTAATAAGATTGACAAACCTTCATCCAAATTAACTAAATGAGAGTACAAATCCAAATTAATAAAATTAGATATAAAAAGGAGATACTGTAATAGACATTGAGGAAATTCAGATAATCATAAGGATATCTTTAAAAATTTTTTATATTTTATAAAACTGGAAAATTTTTAAAAGAAATGAATGAATTTCTAGATATATATGGTTTACCCAAGCTAAATCAAGATGAAATTAATAATTTAAATAGACAAAATCAAGATGAAATTAATAATTTAAATAGACCCAAAACATCCAACAAGATAGAAATAGTAACTCAAAATCTCCCAAATAGCTGGGCGGTAGTGTCACACACCTTTAATCCCAACATTGAGAAGGCAGAGACAGGTAGATCTCTGTGAGTTCGAGGCCAGCCTTGTCTACAAAGTGAGTTCCAAGACAGCCAGGAGTCTTATACAGAGAAACCATGGACCAGATGGATTCAGGACAGAATTTTATCAGACCTTCAAAGAAGAAACAACACCAGTACTCCTCAAAATATTTAATAGAAAATTAAGGAACACTTCTAAATTCTTTTTACAAAGCCAATAATTACTCTAATACTGAAATTGGACAAAGACTTAACACAAAAGAAAATTATGTGCCAGAACCTCTGATGAACTTGTTTGTAAAAATTCTCAGTAAAATACTTGCAAACTGAATTCAAGAGCACATCAAAGAGATTGTTCACCATGATCGAGTTTGCTTGATCCCAGCGAAGCAGGCATGGTTCAAGTGAACCATCCATAACCTTCCTATATGCAGCAGCTTCTTCTGATTGAAAGGAAAATAACATTAGAGTCTTGTGGATATACTACTTATGATGCGGAAGAAACAACTAGAAGATATGGACAAAGATACATATTATTTAGAATTGTTTTAGCAAGTTGCCACTCTAGTATGTGAATTGGACAGTAGATACAGGCTGAAAAAATAGAAATGGTGCACCATTTTTTCCCTAACTGCCTTAGTTAGATACAGACAGGAAATTACATGGGATAGGTCCTGGTAAGCACCTGCTGCTTTTACCACAGGTAACCTTGTGTCTACTTTTTGACAGAATGTATCTTTTCAACTGAAAATTCAGTATTTATTATTAATCTCATTTTTCTAAATAAAATATTAAGAAAAATGGAATAGTAAGTATTTTATATGTCAAAAAGGGTGAGCTAAGTCACAATTGATCAGAGTACAGAGAATAAATGATTATGGGGTATTCAGCCCTAAATGGGACATCTGTATTTACACTCCTCCCCACAGTGCTCAGGAACATCACAAAGAGGGCAGAAAGATTGTAAGAACCAGAGAATGAGGAGGACAGCCATAAAACAGTGTCTTGTGGACAGTGCTGGGCTGCAGCACTGGTGAACTCTCAGCAGATGTGACTGCCTGCGTGAGACCAGTGCAAGTTCAAGCCAGTCAAAGTCCCAGCAACGATGGTGGAGTAATTCTTGCAGCCCCACCCCAGGCTGAAGAGCTCTTGGTAGTTGATGACTGCTGAGGGATGAGGACTTTTCCTTCAGGGGTGTGGCTCCTGGTAGGCTGCCCAGGCTTCAGTGGGTAACATTACACCCATAAACATATGGGGAGCACTGAGTGGATTTAGTCTGCTTGAGAAGAGGGCATTTTAGACTTTTTTTTTTTTTGCAATGTGGCTTTGCTTTTTAAAATACAACACTATGCCCAATAATTACCGTCATTAAACAGTTCATAAAATTACCACTTGTGGAGCACTTTAGAAAGTTACTCTAAAACACCCAATGGAAATTAATCCACTTTTATTAAGAAGGTAAGTACTTTGTAGCTCTCCAGAGAGTCAGTATCCATGATAGTTCATTTCATAAAGCTATAATTTGAAGAGGAGATAAGTCTGAAACAATATAAATTTTTTAAATTTCCATATCTAGTTGTAATCTTCCTGGTGTTCTCTGTGGTCAGTAGTTGATTATCTCCGGAGGGCATTGCAGCACTTCCATTTGTCTGGGATGTGAAGAAATAGAGTGTTGTATTTGCACACTGTGGATATGGGAGTTCCTGGGTTCAGAAGCATTCTTCCTGAACTGTGGGGCTGATCTTTATGTGAAGCACCCATCAAAAGAGCTTTGTGACTGCTCAGCATGCATCCCGGTTCAAAAATTTTAAGATTTATTTGTTTTTATTTTGCATATATGGCTCTTTGTCATACATGTATGTATGTGCACCATGTGCATGCACTGCCCATAGAGGCCAGAGGACCAACACAGCATCTGGTCCCCTGGAACTAGATTTATAGGTGGTTGTGAGCCACCATGTAGGTGCTAGGAATTGAACCCAGGTCCTCTGCAAGAGCAGCTCACGCTCGTAACCACTGAACCATCTCTCCAGCTCCAGGCACCCCATTAGGGACACAAACTTACAAAGTGTATCTGTGTTCTGAGGCACGTTAGCCCAGAAATCAATGATTTCAAACAACACACCAAGTTCTTCTCATGCCATGGAAACCACCTCTCAAATGTCATAACCCTGTGTGTCCCAGACAACCAGAATCACATCACTGACTTCCTAGATGACTTCAGCCTGCAGCAGAGGGATCTTGTACAGTACTGTGGGAACCTGTTGTACTACCGCCATATAAAATATTACTTAGTTCAAAAATATACATGGATTTTTTTTTATCCTCTGTCTGTGACACCAGAAGTGTCTCATCTTGGAAAGGACTTCTGGGTATAACCACCTTCATCCCTGAACAATGTCCCAAACAGGCTTCAGGACTCTGAGAATGATAGAGTCCAGTGAGCCCTGTAGTGAGCCTCCTATAGTTGAAAAGATTCCCAGAACGGTAGTGCCACTTGGCAGCTTCATTCACAGTCTGATGAAAGGCAGGAAAACCTAATCTGCAAACTGCATTTCAGCAACAGCAGCAGCACCAGTGAGCAATTCCAGTTCCAAACCCTTGTTCACACAAAGGGCTATTAAAACAGTTTCCACATTTGTCTCATAAATAAAAGGAGAGTACACTGAAGGACTCCACTAAAGGCAACATCTTCAACTACTATTGCAGCAGAATCTTTGGCCAATGAGTTATTCAAGACTCTTGTCATTGAATGAAAGGTTTCTTTTCTGAGTTTACTTATACAGCAGGGGCTTTGGGTGTTAAAACACAACCACCACACAGAGAGAGAGTTTGTAATTTCCAAGTAAATGTCTGCCTAGTTAAATTATCCTAAATTATGCTAAATCACTCTATAATTTGCTAGGAAGATAGTTTCTAATCATTCTTAGTCTTTTTCTAAAATGCGTTAATAATGTTAATCCTAATTCTAATAGTATCCTCATTGCTGACACAAATTATGAAACCATCTTCCTTCTGCTAGAGACAGTGATGACACATGTTTTTTGGCTAATCAGAGGATCAAGAATGCTGACTCCTGTGGCTACAATCCTATTGTTTTTATCCCTGAAGCTTGTTCTCTCTCTTTATACTATTTTCATATCTTTCTCTTTGCTGTGGTTTGAATATACTAATCCTAACAGACTTCGCACAAAGGAAAATGTTAATCTTATATGAAATAAAGTTATTATGTGTTTAATATATGTATTATATGAATGCTTGCTCTCCTAACTACACTATTGGCTTTGTTTTGCCTTAGAGAAGTTTACAGAAGCATGTCACTGAGCTAAAAAACAGAAATATGCCATCAAAAATTTATTATATTTAGTACAAAGTTACATTCTCAGTATTTGGTTGAAGGTATTTTACAAGTTAGATAAAACCATCAAAACTAGTGTGGGGCTGCAGATTTTACTCAGTTGGAAAAGTGCTTGCCTAGTTCAAGATCATCCTCAGATACATAGCAAGTTCAGGGTGAACCTGGACTACATGAGACCCTGTCTTTGAAACAATCAACAACAACAACAGAAACTGCAAGCATGCAAGCTAGACTTTAGGTCTTGTTCACTCACAACAGAGAGCTGAGTTTGGTGGCCTGCCTGTGATCTTAGTGTTTAGGAGGTAGAGACAGGTGATTCCTAGACAAGCTGAATTACCAGCTTTGGTTCAGTGAAAAACCCTACCTCAGTAAATAGAGAGTGGTCAAGGGAGATGCTTGTCATTAATCTCTGGGCTTTAGTACACATGCATGCATATACAGTGCAACTGCACGTGTGCTCGTACACATACACACATTCACGATATATACAAGAAAAGTCCATTTTTTTTATTTCTGGTTTCTGAAAATGGCATTCAAATTGAGTGTGTAAAGTCAGGAATGGTACACACACCTATAACCCCCATATTTGAGAAGTAGAAACAGGAGGATAATAAAGGAATCCTCAGCTACAATAAGGAGCTCATGGTTAGCCTGAGATATGTGAGATCCTGTCTTAAAATGTAATCAGTCAGTTAGTAGAATGGATAATGCTAATACGCTGCTAATAAGCAGTCCAATTTGTCCTCTGTTGCTATAGGATAAGATAATAGCAGTTTTTCTTAGTTTTCCTGGAAATTGTTATGACCATATTGAACTATCTTCTGAATTTTTGATGGCTAGTGGCAGGCTTTGCTCTGGCAGCTCCAGCCCCATACATCTTCTCTCTTTGCTGACATGAGTGTTTGTATATCCCAGGTGGTGTATGGCAGTCTCACCCCTGCTGTGTCAGTCCTGCTGCTTCTGAAATTCATTGCTGTGAGAATAACAAGACTAAGAAAGATGATTGGTATCTACCTGTGCAGCTGGACCAAAGCAGGCACTTGTGCTGCCTACAAGGACAGAATTGGTTCTCATCTTAAAAGAATCAGTTAAAATTGGAAGAGTTAGATTCTGTTTCTTCTCTCTCTCTGTAAACTTTGTAAATGCTATACATTGCCCTTCTAAAATCTTGTTTTTTCTCTTGCTTCTTAGTCAATTGGAAATGCTAAAACAACCAGGAATGACAATAGCAGCCGGTTTGGGAAATACATTGAAATTGGTTTTGATAAGAGATACCGAATTATCGGTGCTAATATGAGAACTTACCTTCTAGAGAAATCCAGAGTGGTATTCCAGGTAAGCCAGATGTGCACACAACACACTCAAATGCTCATGTTGGGTTTTTGGATTACTGTATAATTATTGTTATGTGAAACTTTCTCAGGGAGATGGGAACAAACATTCCAGAGAGAGCACCAAGGACAGAAGAAAATAACTATTTTATTGAAGT
>CAJQZJ010031917.1:2746009-2768004 GCA_907164525.1 Lophiomys imhausi
AGGCTTATTTACATAGTTTGGTTGGCCCCAAAGCAGCCCTATCACCACGAAGTCCCGTCCCATCATGGATGCTGCATTCCAAAGCCTCCCTTTCAGTTAACCTTCCATGTTTTGTATATTATAGCATCTCTCAAGATCATTTGCACTGGGGGAGGACAGAGTGCAAAGTAATGGCTGTAGTCGCAGCTGAAGCTCCTGTGACCCCAACTTCTCTCTTTCCACTAGAGTTTATCACAGCTTCACCACCATTCCTTTACAACTAACTACTTCTTTGGGGTTCTGTTCAGTTAGTTTCCATGGCTACAAGAACCAATATAATCTCTTCTCCAGAAAGATAGTCATTTTATGCCCAAGGAAAAAGCCATACTATAACAGTTATAGAGCTCTTACTGGCTAGCATGATATACTTTATATCTTAGTACTCTTGAGCGTATTCTTGTGGTATTATGATAAATCGTTATACTTGGATAGAAACATTTAAGATGATGTCTGTCATAGACAACTACCTCTTTAACCTAGTAGTTCTTCAGAGTGGGCACTGATTTAGGTTTAACATTTTATTTTTTATTAACTTTTTAAGTTACTGTATAAAATAATGGATTTCATTATGACATCCATGTACATACATATTATAATTGTTCCTAGACCCATACCACTACTCTACTCTCTGCTGTCCTTCCTTTCTCTTCCTGGTTTGCTTTCTTTCTCACAGTGCCCTTCTGCTTTCATTCATTACATATATGCATGCATAGCTATCTATGTATCTTAAAGCTAGCTTATGCATGTGAAAGAAAACATGTTTTGTCTTTCTCTACTCCATGACCTCTTGTTCTTGCCCTTGCCCTGCTTTAGACATCATTTCTCATCATAGTTTCTATTCTCCTTTCATGTTGTATATTCGTATTGTTTCATGTGTGTATGTCTGTGTCTGTGTGTCTCTGTGTGTGTGTTATGGATTTATTTATATTTAAATCTAGATTCTGCATATAAGAGAAAGCATGCAGCATTTGCCTTTCTGAGTCTGGTGTAGTAGTTTTGATTTTTTCTTACAGGTGCTTGTTGTAAAGCTTAGTTAAGAAGAGGTGCTAGTCTTTGTCTCTTATATTTCCCAATTGATAAAGGAAGTATTGATCTATCTCTTCAATTTGAACACAACTCAAGAAAAACAAAATATCCCTGTCCTCTTTCCTTCTTTTTGATTCTTAGGATATGATATTATTTGAGTAGAATAGTAATATTCCCAGGGAAATTGCAGGGGGGAAGTCTCTTTGTGTTCTTAGTCTTATTAAAATAGTTTAAAAATGGACTCAGAGGCTTGAGCATAATTGTATTAAAGTTTTAAAGTAAAACAAGAATAGAGGAAAGCTTAGAATCCCAGCAGTCACCTGGAGAGGAAAGACAGAAAATTCAGGCCTTTTAAGTTAGGCACGGAGGTCAGACAAGCTTTGAACTAGATCATCAGGAAAAGCATGCTTAGGGATGTTGAGCCTCAGATCTGAGTACAGAGGCACCCCATTCTAGGTTCTTGTACCCTAGAGCAAAGGAATGCAAAGAGACATGGTTAGAAATAGGAACAGACAACTCATTAAGAAAGGAAAAGCATCTCAGGAATGGAAGTGGGCTAAAGAGCTGAGGAAAGAGCCCACCAAGTACTGGACCATGTGGCCCCGATCCATTATAGAATATCTACATATACCAGTCCCAAGTATGAATAGGCAGGACTTTTTGTGAACATGCTCTTTAGAAGAAGCCAAGTAAGGAAAGGCTTCCAGCCCTCTTCTGTAGACTGGCATTTCTCCTGCTAACCCTGATGTTTCAGCCCAGCTCTGTTCTGTCACAGGGCTAAAAGAAAATCTTCATAACCTGGATGTAAACTGCCATCAAAAC
Organism: Lophiomys imhausi; assembly: GCA_907164525.1. Taxonomy (NCBI): domain Eukaryota; kingdom Metazoa; phylum Chordata; class Mammalia; order Rodentia; family Muridae; genus Lophiomys; species Lophiomys imhausi. The sequence continues at coordinate 2,747,897 of CAJQZJ010031917.1, forward strand.
CACAGTTGAATATCTGTGTAGGATTTTTGTTGATACTTATATTGTTGTTCCTTTCTGATGGAAAGGGAGACATGTTATATACTTACAGCACTAGCAGGTAGAGGTCACACCTCATGTTGAGACCCAGAGTTAAAATGGCCCATATGCTGGATGCCACATCATTAAAGTTCAAATACTTCACATGGCAGGGTCCAGTCTTCTGATGCCTAAGTCTATTGTGGCTTGGAAATTGTCTAGCACGCACCAAGAGTCATGAGTTGGGGTAGCCAGGCATCTTGGCTTTGACTTTGGGGTTGTGCCTGATTAAATATGTAATCTTAAATACATTTTACTTGATACAAATAAACTTTTTTTTTTTTTTTGGTTTTTCGAGACAGGGTTTCTCTGAATATCTCTGGCTGTCCTGGACTCGCTTTGTAGACCAGGCTGGCCTCGAACTCACAAAGATCCGCCTGCCTCTGCCTCCCAAGTGCTGGGATTAAAGGCGTGCGCCACCACCGCCCAGCTACAAATAAACTTAAAACAAGATTTGATATGTATATTAAGGCAATAACCACCCTCCACTATTACTCTAGTATTCAAGTTACAACAGCATTATTCATGTTAATACTTATATAGGATTTTTTAAAATTGTCTATTAGCAACTTGAAGAAAGTAATAAATGTTAAAAATTTGTCTATTAGTAAGAAGAAAGAATAAGTGAAACATAAATGGATTAAGTTCATATAGAAGTGTATAGGAATCTGAGACTAGAGAGATGGCTCAGAGGTTAAGAGAGGATCTGAGTTCAAATCCCAATACCTATATGATGGCTAACAACTGTCTGTAACTCCAGTCCCAGGGAGTTCATCACCCTCTTCTGGTTTCTACATACACTGCACATACGGGATGCACAGACATACACATGCAGGAAAATCACCTAAATATGTAAAGTAAAAATTAATCCTTGAAGAAAAGAAGTTTGTAGGACTGTGAGCGAAGGTAACACCAATAGGAAACTCTCCTTGGTTGTTATGTTGACCAGTGGCTAGGACTGTCTAATGGAGAATGGTAAGGCTTAATCCTTCTCTATGGGTGTGGTCCTAAGTCTAGCAGCTCCCAGTCTCCAGGAATATAGAACGCTGAGAATGTTTGTTCTATCAAATGAATCACAGCAAAATAAGTAGACTGGCTATTAGCCATCCTGTACACAGATGACTGTAGTGTTTCTGCAGACGCACCTATTTTTCTAGTTTTTGTGTGCCAAGCCACCTGATCATTTACCTAGTCATGCTTGTGATCTGGCATGTCTGTTCAGTGTCCTGTGTCCCTGAAGTAGTCATTGACCCCTTCAGGCTTCAAGACTTCCCTTAACCTTATTAATACTAATCTTTATCTAGATGGATATACTGCAAAATCTAAAAATGTGTTGATTGGGTTCCAGTATTCATTCACATTCATATTCACAGTAACTTTTACACCTGTACTCTAGGTGTATATATGGAAAAAAGACAAAGGAAATACTAAAAACTGACCTTAGTTTATAAATCATTTTTATTTTATCAAATTATTGTTGATAGGAAAACATATATAATGCATTACACAATACAAAGTCTATAACTATATAGAGAATACATTTATAGGTTTATTACAGTTATAAGAGCTCATCATCTCTAAAATATGGCAAAGATGAGATTATTCTCTTTTAATTATAGTATTAGGAGTACCATGAATCTAGAAGTTATTAATAGAAAATGGTGGTGTGCCTTGCAAAAAAGAAATTCTTTTAGCCTCCTCAGAATCACTGGTGTCTAATGACTGTGGCCATCTATCAAGCTATTCACTAACTCAGAAAGTGCTGCAAAGCCAGGCACAGTGGTGCAGTCTCCCCACGAGGCTGAATCAGGAGACTCCTAAGTTCAAAGTCTGTCTGATCTACAGAGCGATTCAGAGCCAGACAGGATGTTTAGTTAGGACTATCTCAAAATAAAAAGTGAAAACTGGACTTGAGTTATAGTGCAGTGTAAGAAGCTAGCATGTTGGGCTGGAGAGGTGGCTCAGAGGTTAAGAGCACTGGCTGTTCTTCCCAAGGTCCTGAGTTCAATTCCCAGCAACCACATGGTGGCTCACAGCCATCTACATTGGGATCTGCCCGGGGAAATATATGTAGAGCAAATACTGTATACATAATAAATAAATAAATAAATAAATAAATAAATAAAAAAGAAGCTAGCATGTCTGAGGTCTTGAGTTTAGTCTAGAATATTAAAACCCATAAAAATCCTGACTAGCTGGTATTTTATACTATGACTAACACATTTATACTTACTTTTTATTTTTCAAGAGACAGAATCTCACTCCTTTGCCCACCTGGCTTCAAGTCATTAGTCTCAAGCCATTCTCCTACCTTGTAAATATACTATAAGTCATAAGATTTAGTTATTTAAATCAGCATTAGAAAATATGGGGATTTACTGAGATAATTAAATATTAAAATTATTTGTTATAATAGGTTTTCCTGAGTTTTATATTAAAATGCGACAATTGAAAACTCTTCTTATTTCAAAGGCAGAAGAAGAGAGAAACTACCATATCTTCTATCAGCTCTGTGCTTCAGCAAAGTTACCTGAATTTAAAATGCTGCGATTAGGTATGGATATGACACTAGATTTGTTATATTGGTGCTCTTTTCTGTTAGTTTTTGAGTTCTTAAGCTGGTCAAACAATCTTACTTCATACTAAAATATTTATGAATGAAGTGATTTTTGAAGGTCTGCAGCTGGCTTCAGGACCCACTCAACCCAAGGTTGGGGTGAGTGGCTCTATCAGGTACAGGTTTGGCCTTGTGACAGTTGGTTAAGGTGGGTAAGGAATAGCTGTGCTCAAAGGTCTAGCCTCTGCTTTGTTTGTTGTTGTTGTTGTTGTTGTTTATTTCTTTGTTTTGTTTTTTTGAGACAGGGTTTCTCTGTGTAGCCCTGGCTATCCTGGAACTAGCCTATAGACCTTGAACTCACTGAGATCTGCCTAACTCTGCCTTCTAAGTGCTGAGATTAAAGGCATGTGCCACCTTCACCTGGCTCACCTCTCTGCTTTTATATATGTTTGAAAATGCTTTGATGGAAGAGGAAAGCAGTTTGTTTGGAATTAATCCCGAAGAAAATCATCATTTACTTCACCAATTAAAATCTTGAATCTTATATTAGGGTGTGAGTTTAAACTGGGCAGACTCCAAACCATATATGTAGTGTGCTGTCACTGCCTCTAATTCTGCATGTTTGTAAGGGTGGAAGTCTGGTTCCTTCTCATAGACTAAAAACCTTTCACTCTCCTTCCCTGCAGGAAATGCAGATAGCTTTCTTTACACGAAGCAAGGAGGCAGCCCCATGATCGAAGGCGTGGATGATGCGAAGGAGATGGCACACACCAGGCAGGCCTGCACTCTGCTTGGTAATGCCATTTCATTCTTTTTTAAAGATTTATTTATTTTTATGTGCATTGGTATTTTGCCTGCATGCATGTCTGTGTGAAGGTGCCAAATCTCTTATATCTGGAGTTTCAGACAGTTGTGAGCTGCCATGTGGGTGCTGGGAGTTGAGTTCCAGCTGGCTGGAAGAGCAGCCAGCACATTTAACCCCTGAGCCATCATGTCAGCACCATCATTTCACTCCTGAACTCTTACGAGTGCTGTCATTTTGACTCCAGGAGCCTTTGTTTGGAATATTGGTTGTCTTTGTGTTAACTGGTAAACAGTGCTGGGAGATTCCCCATATATGGAACACATTCAGACAAATGTGTATGGAGTTTCTTAGAATAGCTCTAGGATTAGATAGTGGTAATGGCGGCTCAACCTTGAAAAAGTACTGAAGATTATTGAATTGCACCTTAAAAACGTATGCTGTAATGTATGGAGAGAAAATGGGAACTGTCCAGGCAGCCACTGGTATGTCATTTTTTAGTTTTGGAAGCTGCAGGCCCTGCACTTTCTATATAATCAGATATATTTATCCCTCTCAGGTCTCTGAGGTGGTTGAAGAATAGATAGCTAGAGTCTCATAGTTAAATTTTGAGTTGTTTAGGAATCAAGAGGGTATTCTGGATCTAAGAAGATATTTTTAAAAGTATGAGGCAAGTTAGTATGAAAGCTGAGTTAGATATAGAACTTTAAACTCATGGAGATGGTTAGATAGTAGAATGTTAAAGTCAGGTGCCAAATACATATGGACTGGACATTGGGAATGTATGCTAAGCCATATAACTCTTATAATTGTGGCCTATTTATTTCTGTTGTTTTGTATTGTATTTATAGTTATAAGAAAAAGAACCATTTTTTGGACTGAAAGGGAGAGCTGTTGGGGGGGAAATGAAATACCTTAATCTAAAAAAAAAAAAAGAAGAGAAGAGGATGGGGTGGTTGAGGGGGAGGAGGGTGGAAGGGTGGGACTGGAGGGGCGAGTAGGGAGGGGATTGTGATTGAGATGTAACTTGAAGAAATAAAAAATAAATTATTAAAAAAAGGGAAAAAACGTATTTCAGCATCAGGAGAGGTAAAACTAACTTTCAATTTAAAATTTTACAAAAATCTAGGGTTTGAAACTAAACAAAATAGATTTTTACATAAATTCACATTCTGTGGGTCTTGTTTGTTTATTTTGGGCCTTGCTTGTTTGCTTTTTTGTCTTTCTTTGTTGGATTATTTGTTTACAGATAGGTTTTTACCATGTAACCCAGTCTAGTCTAGGACTTGTGATCCCTCTGCCTCAGGCTCTCGAATGCTGGGTGGAGGCATGTGTCTCCATGCCAGTGCAGGATTCTGCCTGCCTTGTCTTTATTGTTGTCTTTGGGGTCTTTTGTAGCTAGGAAACATAACTAAGTTGGCATGTTGACAGAACACATGTGTTCTACTGTTTTCTTTTTGTTGTTTTGATCAAGGAATTTTAAAGTCTCTTATTGTTTGAGAATTTCATATATGCATGTAGTGTTATTCCAGTGTCTTGAAACAGATGCCACTGTTCTCTCTGATTTGAAAGTGTTAAGTCCCCCTACAAATCAATTCATACTTAGAGCTGCACAACTTCTAAAGGTTTTTTGTTTTTGTTTTTTTTTTTTAATAAAACCTCAGAATACAAGTAACTCAAATATTTGTATTTTGGTATTTAGAGACATACCGTCAAGTATGAGAGCTTAGATCCTAAACCACTGTAAGACTTGCTAAAAAGAAGATTCTCATACCACTTCACAAAGCTGTGGACTCAGAATCTGCATTTCAGCAAGGCCTGCCAGTTGTCCATGTACACATTAAGTCCCAGAGAACACCGTTCTACTTAAGTATTTAAAAGACCAATACAATGCTGGATGTAGTAGCACATGTCTTTAATCCCAGAACTCGAGAGGCAGAGGCATGAGAATCTCTGAGTTTGAGGCCAGCTTGGTCTACAGAGTGAGTTTCAGGACAACTAGTGCTACACAGAGAAACCCTGTCTCAAAAAAAAACCAAAAAAGAAAAAAAAGAAAGAACAACAACAACAACAAAAAAAGGATTAAAGAAATAAAGGCTATTGTATAATGTAGAACACAGCAGAACTATTCACCATAAGGTAAATTCTCAATTGCCCTATATAAAAATGTTTTGAAATGGTTTTACTACTCTTACTTATAGAAATATGTTTAATATTCAAGAACTTATTTTCTTCATGGAAAAAATGAAGTCAGATTTTTCTGGTAAAAGCCAGAAAGTATCCAACTTTCTAATCTCACCTTATTGTTTAGATTTTGTTCCAATGCTGTGTTTGGACCTTCACTCATTAGATTGGAATATAAAACTTAGATTGGAAATCTGAACACTTCTAATCTTGGGGTCTCTTTGATCTCTAATCTGTTCTTAGAAGTAATGGAGTAATTCAATAATCCAACTTAAATGAGCCTTACTGGATTATAATATGCTTGTGGAGTAGGGATAAATAATAGCAACAATATTAATGAAATACTTATATATCGAGGACATGGCAATAATGATCATTTTTTTAATACTTAACATGTCCAAGTATTCTCTGTGCACTATCTCATTTAATATTACAAGCACTCTTTGAAGAATTATTCCCTTATCTCAAATGAGAAAACCAAAGCATACATAGATGAAGTTACCTGTCTGTGTGAGGTGGCAGGTTTGTAACATGAGGCCAGATCAGGCACACTCCACAACCCACAGTTCAAAACTGCCTAGTGTGTTACTGTCAACAGAGATGAAAGTAATGTTATATGTGACTATATACAATATGCATATCTGGAAATAGTCAAGAATTAATAGTAGACTTAAATTTTTCTTATAATTACTTTGTTGCTATTCTGACATCAATTGCTTGTTTCTTTACCCTATTTCAGGAATTAGTGAGTCTTACCAAATGGGAATTTTTCGGATACTTGCTGGCATCCTTCACTTAGGCAATGTGGGATTTGCATCTCGGGATTCAGACAGCTGCGCAATACCTGTGAGTTCACTGAGCTTAATGTGAAGGCAGCTGTCTGTTAGTTTTGTTTGTTTGTTTTACTGCGTGGGATAGAACCTAGGCCTTTGCACAAGCAAGGCAAGTACTGTATTTGTGACATGCCACCGTGTCAGGCTCTTTGAACATGGTTCAGGTCCTTGTACTCACACAGCAAGCAAGCTACCTACTGAGCCATCTCCTAAGACATACCCTAGATTTAACTTTTTCATTTATTTATTTATTATTTTATTTATTCTCTGTGTGTGTACAGAGGCCAGAGGAGGACATTGGATCTCTCAGAGCTAGAGTTACAGGCATTGGCTTGTTACTTGGATGATAGGACCCAAATTCCAGTCCTGATAATTGTATTGCAAGCACTTTTAACTGCTGACCTATCTTTCTAGCCCCATTATTTTTTTTTCACTCACCTATATATCATCTGTCTGTCTGTCTATTTATTTGTGTGTATATGAATGAGTATTGGCATGTATGTGCCACACACTTTTGGGAGTTGGTTCTCACCTTCTGTCCCATTGAGACAGGTCTGTCTTATTTCTACCTGTTCATAGTACTCCAGACTGGGAGCCTTGGGCCAGTTCTCCTATCTTTGGTTTCTGTTCCATCATGGAGTACTGGGATTACAGATGATTGCCACCACACCCAGCTTTTTACCTGGGTCTCGGAGATTGAACTTAGATCATCAGACTTGTATGGCAAGATTTTTTTTTTACCCACCCAATCATCACTCTGGCCGTACATAGTATTTTTTTTAAAGGAAAAAAATGATGGCTCTGATTTATTTTTTCTTTTCCTTTTTTAAAATTCATTTGTTTATTCAAGTTACACCCTGATCATAGCCCCATATCACCCTGAATGTGCCCGATCTCGTCTGATAACTCTGATTTAAACTCTTAATTTTTTTTTAAGGAAATATTACTTTAAAAAAAAAGAGTCTTACGTGCTTGTTTGGAGGTTCTAGCAAGGGATCGCAGCTACTCTTGACTGAAGACTGGTCCTCCTCTATTCAGGGAAGGTTAGGTTAAAAATCAGGGAGTCTTGAGGAAGAGTTAGGGGAAGTTTGGAGGAAGCTGGAGAGATTAAGGGCACTACAAGAAGACCCACATAGCCAGTTAACTCAGACACAAGGGAGCTCACAGAGACTGACCACCAAACAAAGAACTTGTATGGACTGGTCCTAGGCCCACTACACATATGAAGCTGATGGGCTGCTTGGTCCTCAAGAGGATCCCCTAACAATTGAAATGGGGTCTATATCAGACTTAGACGCTGTTGCCTCCCTCTGGAGTGCATTTTCCTAGCGGAACTGCCTTGTCTTGCCTCAGTGGAAGAGGAGGCACTTTAGTCCTGAGGCAATTCGGACCTGATGTGCCAGAATGAGTTGTCAACAGGTTGGAAGGTGGGATGGGGGAAGAGGGGGTGGGAAGGGGGGACTAAGAGGGAGGAGGGAGGAGGGTTGCAATTGAATGTAAAATAAACAAACAAATAAAATAAAAAAAAGATAGTCTTGTCTTATGGCCCAGGCTGTCCTCAAACTTATGACAACTTATGACTCCTGCCTCAGCCTGCTGAGTGCTGGTATTACAGGTATGCATAAACCTGCCTAGTACCAGCTTTTTGTTGTTTTAAGCAGTTTTATTGAGGTATAGTCTATTTACCACCACAAATGCATGGTTGTGAGTTTGCTCATATATATGTGTAACCATCACCACAGCAGCTTAAAATACTTTTGAAAAGAAGCCTGGACCCTTCACCTTTTGCTAACTTGTACCCCTGTCTCCTCAACTCAAACAACCCTGAGTCTCCTTCTTGCCTCTGTAGAGTTACCTGTTCTGGACACTAATATAAATTTAATCGTGTATTATGTGGTCTTTCAGAGTTTGTCCATACTGTAGCATACATCACTCCTTCAAGATCAGTAGTTGCTGTTAGTGAAGGTGCTGATATGTATCTGAAGTGATCACTTTCAGGAAGGGCTCCTTGACTGGGAAGGGTCCAGGAATGAGGGCATCAGGAAACTCAGGTTTTAATGGCAATGTTGATATAAACTAGCCATGTGATTGTTGCCAAGTTGTTCTTTTGGATCTCATATCCTTATTTTCCATTGAGAGATAATGTATACCCTGCCCATTCCCCAAAAATGTTGTCAGATGCAAGATATGGGAAAATAAAACATACAAATGTGGATTAAGCAAGTCAAGTATTTATCAATCATACATTCATATAAGGTCCACAGAAGAAATGTAAGAAGTTCAGGGATATGTTAGTCATTAAAGAATTTTAATCTAAAAAGCCCCTCAAATGACATCAGACTCTGTACTTCAGACCTTCAGTGGCCTGAGGATAAAGGTCAACCATGGTCTTTGTGGTTTCATTTTATACATTTTCGGCTTTACTTAGCTTTAGTTCCTCCTCTTGCTAGTTTCCCTCCTACTACAGATTTTTTTTTCTGCTGTTACCCTCAACTTAGATCGATTTTCTCTTCTTGACCAATAGAAGTACCTGCTATTCTTTCATATCCTAATTTGTAATTTAAGGTAATTGTCTCCTGCCTTGCTGGATAGAGCAAACTCCTCTCCTATGGATTCTTAGCACTGTGTCTGCCTCTCTACAGTATTTCACATTTCAATATCTATGTCCCTTGAGACTCTAAGCACTGAGTGTTGTGATAAGACACCATGAACAAGGCAACTTACAGAAGAAAGATTTTATTTGGGGCTTACAGTTTCAGAAAGTGAACCCATGACCATCACAGCAAGGAACATGGCAGCAGGTAGTCAGGTGTACCACAAGGCAGTATTTGAGAGCTTATGTCTAGATCCACAAGCACAAGGTAGAGATAAAGAGACACTGGGAGTAGTATAAGCTTTTGAAACCTCCAAATCTGCTGCCAGAGACACACCTCCTTCAAGAAGGACACACCTTCCAATCCTTCCCAAACAGTTCCAAAAACTGGGGACCAAGTATTGAAATATATGAGCTGCTGGGGCCATTCTCATTCAAATCACATAGGAGCCATACTTGTTTTTGTCTAATGGCATGGATTTGTTGACTAGCTGACAGATTTCTGACTGAGTGGTTGAATATATCCTAAGAGAGATATAGGCAGATCTATGAAGAACCAAGAAAGTTTTGTGTGTATGTGTTTAAAATGAGTCCTACAAGAAATTACAAAGTGACATCCAGATGCTGGGTTATGGATGCTTCTGATTATCCTCACTGATCAGGTGTGAGTGATGTTGATGTTTGTATGACAGAGACATTGCTGAATTTTGTTACTTCCTTTTCCAGGAATTATTCTTTGATTGTTCTGTTCATAGGCAATAACACATTCTCTTTTGGTAGCCCAAGCACGAGCCTCTTATCATCTTCTGTGACCTCATGGGTGTAGATTATGAAGAGATGTGTCACTGGCTCTGCCACCGAAAGCTGGCCACTGCCACAGAGACATACATCAAGCCCATCTCCAAGCTGCAGGCCACGAATGCCCGAGATGCTTTAGCAAAGCACATCTATGCAAAGCTCTTTAATTGGATTGTAGATCATGTCAACCAGGCTCTCCACTCTGCTGTCAAGCAGCACTCTTTCATCGGTGTGCTGGACATTTATGGGTAAGTGCGTTTGGCCTGCTGCCCCACTCTGCTGGAAACCAGTTGCTTGTTGGACTGTTTTATAACTGAGCACTATTTAATTTGGTTTTCTGCTTGAGGAGAGAAGGAAATCCTACTCATGACCATTCAGAAGTGTCTTGATGATGGCGATATAATGAGAAATCACACAATCACTTAAACAAAAATTAGCTCAACTCCAGAGCCTATAATAGGTCAAATTCATTGGTTTTCTGATTATCATATGATTAATTATTGAACTTATAAAAATGTAAGTTCATTTCTAGTTGCTGTCTCTGGATACACTACTATGGTTGTTGAAACCTTTTGTACATGGACTTATTTGGTAGCTAATTTTTCACTTTCTGGTTCAGTTTTTCAGAAGAACCCTATGGTTACTATTTCTGTCTTCCTCCCCTGTGTGTAATGTTGAGAGTATAAATTGATAGGAACTGTGGATTTAGTATAGTTCTGTTGTTTCTTCCTGGAGGATGAATGAACCTCAAAAACCCAAGGCTGCACATCCAAGGCAGGGCTGTACAATGGGAAGCTTTGTCTCAGCTGATGCTCCGCAAATTCTCTTTCCAACTTACAAATCTTTATCTGATGTGTAAAGAAAACATGATAATGTTAAGGAACTTCTCATTTTTCTCTTCAGTGTGTGCATATTTTAAATATTTTTAAAAGCTTTTCTTTTTCTTTTCTTCCTACCTCACTTTTTTGGTATTGCAGATTTGAAACATTTGAGATAAACAGTTTTGAGCAGTTCTGCATAAATTATGCAAATGAAAAACTACAGCAACAATTCAACATGGTAAGAATTTTGTTTCTTAAATAAAATTCTGTTATAATTTTTTCTTTTTAATTCCTAGTGGGTTTTGTTTTTTTGTTTTTAGAAACTTGGTCTCTGAAATAAACTCCTGAACTGTAATTATTATATTGAGTTTAGAATAATGAGACTTCCAGGGAACATAACATTACAAATTGATGTAGTATTAGAAAAAATGTTTGATAGTTATCCCTTATCTAGAATAATGAACATTTGGGACAAATAATTTGAATGAGAGATGTAGAAAATGGGACAGGCACTAACGCTGACTCCTTCTGATTACTGTTGGGAAGCTGTTTGTAGAGTTCTAGCAAACACCACTTGCTGTGTTACCAAGATACCAGACCTTCACAAACGCTCTTTTCTCTGGGCTAAGTTCTTCATGGAGGCAGTGGCAGTGGGCATATTTTGGGAGTGGACCATTTTGACTTTGAACTAACCTCCTTCCTCTGCATTCCAAGTATTGGATTACAGACTTGCTACCACCACACCACCCAGTTTAAACAAAGTTCTTTGTCTGTAAATAAATAGTAATAATCCATGCTTTAATTTATAAAATGTCATAATACTGTAAAACAGTAAAATGTGTTTGAAAAACATCCTTTTTATTTTCAGAAAGAACAAAGATTGTTGGAGTAGGTAAAGCTAGAGATAGCATAGTTCAGTTTTAGGTTTTGTTGAATCCCTCACAGAAGAGAAAAGTTTCAGCTCTGACAGAACACTGTGTTGTATTTAGATGCTGCGTGTTTTTGAACTTTACTTTCTATGATATGGAAACCTTTTACACACATATACGTATATGTATATATACACATTGCTGAATACAGACCAATAACTGAGGAAATCAAAGACAAAATAAGGTTTCAAATTGAGAAGTCAAAAGAAGCGGATAAGCATATTCTTTAAAAAAATTTTTTTAATGATTTATTTTTATTTTATGTGCATTGGTGTTTTGTCTGAATATATGTCTGTGTGAAGGTGTTGAACCTCTGGAACTGGAGTTACAGACAGTTGTGAGCTGCCATGTGGGTGCTGGGAATTGAACCTGGCTCCTCTGGAAAAGTAGCCAGTGCTCTTAACTGCTGAGCCATCCCTCCAGCCCCTTAATAAACATATTTTTTAAAAATATGAATACTAAAAACAAAGCAAATAATTAAAATTTCTGCATATAGGCAGTTAGATTGGGGTTGTGTACATTTGGGACTAAAGTTTTAAACTTTTAAGGTGTTTGACATTATAAAATATAAGTACTTTGATAAACATTTAAAGCATCTTTGTTTAACAATTAGAGCTGTCTCATACAGTGAAATATGGGAGAAGTGGTCTTTAAGCCCTAAGGCTTTTCACAACAATAGGGCTCTTCTTCATCAGTTACAGCTAACTGTGAGCCACCTGTGAGTACTAAGAACCGGACTTGAGCTCTGCAAGAGTGGCAAGTGCTCTTAAGTGCAGGGGCCATCTCTCTGGCCTCCAAATCCTTAATTCTTGATGGTATTTTATCAATAAAAAGAACAGAAGATATTTGTTAATTAGAATTACATGGATTATATGGATGGGTTTTTTTGTTTGTTTGTTGGTTTGGTTTTGTTTTGTTTTTCGAGGGGGAATTCTGTGTATTCCTCACTGTCCTGGAACTTACTCTGTAGACCAGGCTGGCCTCAAACTCTGAGATCCACCTGCCTCTGCTTCCAGAGGGATGGGATTAAAGGTGTGCACTATCACTGCCAGGCTTGGATGATCTTTTTAATCAAGGATTATTACTGCAAATAAGCTAAGATGATATTATCATAAGTATGGAATATTGTGGGAAAGTTCCTAGTTCACACTGTGTGTGAGTGTGTGTGTGTGTGTGTGTGTGTGTGTGTGTGTGTGTGTGAGTGTGTGTAATCTGTCACCTTTGAAGTCTAAAGCTTGGGGTCCTAGAAAATAGCTATTGTTAGGTCACAGCCACAAAAGGCTAGGCTTTCTAGGAAAAAAAAAAAATGGCAAGAAAGAGTGAACCAAAGGATCCAGAAGAAATAAGTAAAGAGAATTTAAGAGCCAGTGGTGGCCGTCAGCATCTGCGGTGAGACTAGAAGCTGTGTTGTCGGCCTACTAGGCTGGAGCAGCAGGCTGAGCAGAGGCAGCGGTGTGATTGCCTTTCCCACCTGGACCAGCTTAGCTTCTGTTCTTATTCAGAATATGGTCACAAGCTCTTCCCCAGGGAAGCTACCCAAATGCCCATATCCAAGCTAGATGATGACTTTCGTTATTCTCCTGTGTAATATCCTTAGCATTTGCACTTTTATTCTTTGTGTTATTGGATTCCTCCCAGTCCTCTCCCAGTCCTCTCCCAGTCCTCCCCCAGTCCTCTCCCAGTCCTCTCCCAGTTTGCACACGCAGCGTCCATGTCTCTGCTGGTGACTACTCAGTGGCTGACACACAGAGCACAGAGCAGACTCAGTACATGACCTGCTCAAGACCCTGAGTGGACATGAGAAGCAGTGGTGTGGGTGGCGCCTGGGGCCCTGAGTGAGCTATCAGTGCACTGGTAGTGCTTGTAGCTGCTCGCAGTATTTATTCATGTACACTCCAGAAAAGTGAGCCCTAGATTCCCTGTCTGAAGAGAATAATGAAGGTCAACATACAAGGATGACTGTATTTAATTCTGAGGTGCTGTACTTCCCCACACAGCAGCTTAGAAGAATCAGCTTTTTACATTGAAAGCACTGCCTATCTTGTTCGGTAATCTGGAAGACATTCTTTCTGCATAGCTGGTCAATGCTAGCTAAGGTATTCATGTGCCTTGTGTTAACAACTCTGTACAATAAGTTCAGGCAAAAAAAAAAAACATAGCACAGTTTTGGAAACGTATTTTTTTAAAACATTTATTAATTCAACTTATATCTCCATCACAGCCCCCCCCCCCCCCCCCCCCCCCCGGTCCCACCCTTCTACCCTCTGCCCCGTCTCCCACCTATCCTACTCCTCCGGTGTGGGGTGCCTCCACATATCAGCCCCCCTCAGTTCATCATACACATGAGGGCTAAGAGCTTCCTCTTGCACTGGGGCCTACATGGCAGCTCCACTAGAGTGAAGTGTCCCGCTAACAGGTAACAAAGATCATGTTTCTGTTCCTTTGGGTCTGTTGATTGTAGGACAGCTATCCTGTACTATATGACTATAATCCAGTTATAAGTGAATGCATGCCATGTGCATCCTTCTGAATCTGGGTTAACTGACTCAGGATGAGCTTCTCTGGTTTCGTCCATTTGGCTGCAAAATGCATGCTTTCCTTTTTCTGACAGCTGAGTAGTATTCCATTGTGTAAATGTACCACAGTTTTTTAAATCTGTTCCTCAGTTGAGGGATATCTGGGTTGTTTCCAGTTTCTGGCTATTACAAATAAGGCTGCTATGAACATAGATGAGGAAACATCCTTGTGGTTTGTTGAGGAATCATTTGGATGTATACCCAGAAGTGGTATGGCTGGGTCTTGAGGTAGAGCTATTCCAAGTTTTCTAAGATATCTCCAGACTGATTTCCACAGTGGTTGTACAAGCTTGCACTCCCACCAGCAATGGAGGAGTGTCCCCCTTTCTCCACAGCCTCAACAACAAGTGCTGTCATTTGTGTTTTTGATCCTAGCCACCCTGACAGTTGTGAGATGGAATCTCAGAGTCCTCCTCATTTACATTTCTCTACCACAAGGAGTATTGTGTTTATCTGCTGTTCAGAACATTCATGGACCTAGTGTGCTGATGCATGCCTGTAATCCCAACACTCGGGAGGATGAGGCACAGTAGAAACTCAAAATCAGCCTGAGATGCATAGAGAGTCTCAGGCTGACCTGTTCTGCATATTGACATGACAGAGAATGTTAAAACGATTCACATGCTTAGATTTGTTTGTTCATGGTGAATGTTTATAGCTGAGGTTTTCTGTATGTAATTTCAGTATCACTTCTTCATGAGGCTACTGTTGCTGGAAACCATTAGCTATCTCCTTTTGTTGGTGTACTTGGTATTGTACAGAAATGTGTTTCTTGATTGCATTCTTTGTGGTAATGATCTGATAATGACTACCATCTTCTTTTTATTTCAGCATGTCTTCAAATTGGAACAGGAGGAATATATGAAGGAACAAATTCCATGGACACTCATAGATTTCTACGATAATCAGCCTTGCATCAATCTTATAGAATCTAAACTGGGCATTCTTGATTTGCTGGATGAGGAGTGTAAGGTGAGTATGATTTTCTGGAGTTCTTAGCCTGTCAAGATATCAAGGCTACAAGACAAGTAGGTGCAGGCAGAGACTCTTCAGTGTGTCATTGTGACAAGTCAGGGATCACTCTTTCATTCTGAAGAGACAGTAGACCCTAAAGGTTCTTTAAAAACATTTTTTATTATCTGAGTGTGTGTGTGTGTGTGTGTGTGTGTGTGTGTGTGTGTGCATGCGTGTATGCGTGTGTGTGTGTGAGACACACACACATGCTATAACACATATTAGAAGTCAGAACAACTTCCTGGAGACAGTCCCCTCCTTCCACTGTGACATCTGGGAATTGTCCTTTGGTGATTAAGCTTTCATCGCATGTGCTTTTACCTGCTGAGCTATCTCACGGGCCCTAACTCCAAGGATTGTAACTAAAAGTAAAACTAGGAGAATTTCCCTTCTGTTTTTAGGTATAATTGCTACCATTTTTCATCATTTTTGTTTTAATTTATCTTTAACGTTTTTGTTCAGCAATAGAATATTTTGAAAGAAACTGCATAAAAATTATTTTTGATTAATAGTTCTAAAAAGCTGTGAGTTTTTAATACTGGCTAGTTGTTCTTTGCTAGTGACATAAACATTTAAAGAGGTGGCATGTTAGAAAATCATTGGATCCTCTACTTTAATACTGAATGACCTTAGGCAAATCTTTTTTTCTTAATCTTCCTGTAGTTTATATGCAATAAATTACAGCTTATCATGTGTTGGCCCTCATAAGGAGCTAGACTTAGTGCGTTAAGAATGTATATGAGGTTGCTGAGATGGCTCAGTGGGTAAAAACCCTTGGTATATAGATTTGACAACTGAGCTCCATCCCCAGATCCCACAGTGGAAGGGTATGGCATCATATACAACATAACCTCAATACATAAAATATTAATAAATAAAAATTGTGGGTTTTTTTCACAAAAGAATGCATGTGATTAAAAAAGTACTCATTCTTACTTGACATTGAAAATAAGGAAACAAAGCAAAAATGGCTTCCTGCTTTTACCTTAGGCTACTTTAAATTTGCTACCTTTCATTTATTCAGACTAAGTAAATATTACATGTGTACATTTGATGAAAGGCAGGAATTTATACAAAATATTTTAGAGGAAGGCAGAATCATAGAAATGTATGCCTTTTGACCTGGGAGTTTAATATATAAGTATACTTGCAAATATATTGAAGCTATGTATACATAAGAAGACTGACAATTGTCATAAGAAAAAGTTAGTAACAGCCTAGTGACCATAAGTAAGAGGGGGAATGTAGGGAATATATAGAATGAGCCCATTCAAGTGCATGTCTTAAAAACAGGAAGAAATAGTAAAGTTTCTAGAAATGACAAGAGGAGACCACCATTACATACATTTCTGGATTAAGTTAATATTTTATTGTGTATAAATGTTATCTCCATTTAACAAATTTAAAAAATAAAGTATGCCTAATAGTTGTATTTCATCTTCAACTTAAAAAGCCTTTATTGTGTTAAAAAATTAAATATTGATTAATGACTCGTGGAATAGGCCAGTTGTCACTCAAATGTTGTGCTGGGCCTCTCCAAGGAAGGTCTCAGCCATGCTTTTCATCAGTGGTTTGCTTGTGCTGATGAGAAGGAAGAATGAATTCTTCAGTTGAACGGAGACTGGTGTCTTATTGCTGATGTAGCAGAAGACCCTTAGCACTCAGTCATTTCTCTTCTTGTTTTTCCTCAAGATGCCTAAAGGCACAGATGGCACATGGGCCCAAAAACTGTACAACACACATCTGAACAAATGTGCCCTCTTTGAGAAGCCCCGAATGTCAAACAAAGCTTTCATCATCAAACATTTTGCTGACAAAGTAAGGAAACTTTTTGTCTTTTTCCTTTTTAATACTTTACATTAAATTATAATAAAAATCAGTAGTCGAGTATTGTTTTTCTTTACAGTGCTTATTTTCTTTAAGGTCCTTTCAGAGAAAGTAATCTTTAGTACTGGCATCTTGGCTTTCTCCTCCTTTAACTTCAGTTGGATTACATATCAAATAAATACAGGTCAAAAGTCTTTTGTCTGAAATTTTGAAATCCAAGGAACTGAAAACCAAAAGTGTTTTCCTAACTCATTTAGTAATCAAACCTGATCTCTGATTTGAACTAATGAGATCTATTTATAATTTTTAGCCTAACTATGGGTGGTATTTACATGTTTAAGTATGGAAATATTAATGTCTATGTAATGTGTGGTATAGATGTCTTTATTAAACTTTTCTGGCAGCATTAAAATGCTGTAAATACATACATACTCTTAAGTACATGCAAATTTCTTACAGTCTCACAGGTTTCATAAGAGAAACTGGATTTTTGTCACCCTTTGTGAAAGCATGTTGATACGTTCTTCACAAGTTCTATAGTTCACTTAGCAAGTCAGGGACCATATGACTAGTTGTTGCAATAATTATTAATAATTAATATTGATTCATATAATTACTAGGGCAGTGAAATTAAGACCCGGTGAATTTTAATATAACCTTAAACACAGGGATGGGGCAGATCCTAACCCTCTAAGCTAGCTTTCTGTTTCCCAACCCAAACCTCCATAAATACTTGCACATGTTTCAATTGGTTCGCTTCCCCAAGCAAGTTGCTCCCGGCCATGTGCTCTTCCCCTCCACCTTAACCCATCATGTCTCTCCTTCTTCCTCTCCTCTTTTCTCCTCTCCTCATTCTTCTTCCCATCAAAAGCCCACAAGCCTTGGCTCTGCCTGCCTCTCTTTCTGCGCCAGCCCAGACCAAGGCCACTTTATTCAATCAATCAGGAATAGATTAGCAGGCAGAATTACAAACATCACTTTGGGTGTGAGTGTGGGCTTGTATAGTAAGGAAGACAGGGGCCAGCAATTAACCTTTTAATACATGGCATCAGACAGACACAAGGGCTAGTTTTCATCTCAAGGAAGTTGTGAGATAGGCTGTGTTGTGCGATTTCTGGAGGCCTCTTTATGAACAGAGTTTTCCAGTTGTATAGTCCTGACTTGAAGCCTTTGGACGACTAAGGTGATCTTAGGAGTATAGGATGTAGAACCCCTTGAGTGGCAAATGGCTGAAGTTGTGGGATTTTAAAAGAAATTGACTCTCAAGGAGCCTGCTTTACCAAATTATACAATACTTGTCCATCTTCTGCCTGTATCCATCAGCAGCCCCCCACCTTTTTCTGTACTCTTTCCACTTAATCATTTCTCAGAGCAGTGGTTCTCAATATTCCTAAGGATACAACCCTTTAATACCATTCTTCATGTTGTGGTGACTCCCCAACCATACAGTTATTTTCATTGCAACTTCATAGCTGCAGTTTTACTACTGCTATGAATCCTAACATATTATCTGTGTTTTCCAATGGCCTTAGGCAACCCCTGAAAAAGGGTCATTCCAACCCCAGAGGGGTCTTGACCCCTAGGTTAAGAACCACTGCCTCCGAGGGATACTTCTACTTGTGCGGATTGTGGACTAGCTTAGACTATACACTGGGTCAGCCTGGGAGGAGCTCTCTTTGGCCATTGGGGAGAGGATCAGCTTACAAGTCTGAGCACCCATGAGTTGTTGGATCATTTTGATCTCAGTTTATCAACAATCACTATCACTGTTACTTAAGAAATTGGTATTTGTAGACTTACTAGACTTTAATTATTTCTATTTTACTCTACTGTTTTTATTAGTGTTTTTCCTAAGTTATAAGATAATGGATTTTTGTTTTTTGGGGTAAGGTCTATGTATCTAAGGCTGGCCTTAAACTTACTGTGTAGCTGAGGCCAACTTTGAACTCCTAATCCTCCTGCCTCTACCTCATAGGTACTGGGATAACCTATGGTGTTTGCTATGGATTTCATTTTATCCTTTTTCATACATACTTTGTTCTTATTTGTTCCCCTCCTCCAGTTCTTTCCATTGTTTCCTGGCCTCTTTTGGTCCCATTTCATTTCCCATGGCTCCAGTTTTGCCTTCATGTCACATGTTAGCCTTAACTTTTTTCTCTAATTGAGAAAATAAAGAGTGCTTCTTTCCTGTTATGGTTTTCTAGTTTCCTGACCTACATTAATGTGTGTACGCACACACACACACACACACACACACACACACACACACACACACACACTGAAATGTAGGCTCCACATATGAGGGAAGACATAAAGTATTTGTATTTCTGGTTTGTCTTATTTCACTCAACATAATGATTTCCACTGACATCAGTTTTCCTGCAAATGTCATGGTTTCATATTTTATTGTGGCTGGATAAAAGTCTATTGTATATATGTACCACATTTTCTTTATCCATTCATGTGTTGGTGGACATAGAGACTGGTTCCACTTCTTAGCTGTTATGATTAGTGCAACAATGAGCACAGAGGTGCAGGTCAGTCTGTGGTAGGACTTAAGAGTCCTTTGTGTATATCTCCCCTGGTTTACTCTAGTAAATTGCAGACTTCTCCCTGGGAATGGTTGAGATCTCTTAGAAAAGACTGATGATACCACTCGCTGAGGGCTAGTCACAGAGCCTGGGCAAATAAAGAGGCTTTTGTTGATGATGACAATATCTATTCAAAAATGTTGTCAGTTAAGGATATATTTTTTTCATGTGATTTCAGGTGGAGTACCAGTGTGAAGGCTTTCTTGAAAAGAATAAGGACACTGTTTTTGAAGAACAAATTAAAGTCCTTAAATCAAGCAAGGTAACCATGGACAGACAGACTTACTCATATCAAGATACGTTCCATAAAATGTCAATTGCTTCAGCATTAGTCTTTTACTGCTAATAATGATTGTTCTAACAAAAATCAAGTTTCATTTACAATTTTAATTTGTCAAATGTATAACACTTAAAATGTGTCAGGTCCTGTACTGAGTACCTTTCAGATGCTGACACACCTGATTTTTTTTTTTAATTTTATTTTGTGAATTTCACATCATGGACCCTG